>VZSE01000825.1:3141-15365 GCA_013398275.1 Promerops cafer | reverse complement strand
GCTCGGTCCGGGATGGCGGCGCGGCCGGTGCTGCCGGTCCTGGCGGCGCTGCTGCTCTCGGCCGCTCCGGAGCCTGTCCCGCGGGTCAGCCTGCCCTACGGTGAGTGTCCGCTGACCTTCGGTGGGTGAGGGTCCGCCGGCCCCGGGGAAGGGAGTCAGCTCCCGCCGAGGGCTCCGGCTGGCGTCTCCCCCGGGGCGGCGGAGCGCCCCGCGTCCCCCCGGGCTCTCTACGGCTCGTGGAAACGCCGTGTGACAGCCCTGCCAGCTCCCCAGGACATGGGGAACCCTCTGTCAGCGGGACATGGAGCAAGGGCTGGGGCCGGGGGTGCTGCGGGGTGGAGGGACAGGCAGCCCTGTGTCCAGACCCGCAGAGGGTGGGTGTGTCTGGGGCACCCAGGGGTGCTTGTGCCTCCGCAAGCAGGGCAGTGGTGGCGGCCGTGTTCTGTACAAGATGGGGTGGGCTGAGCCGGCCGGGGGACTCTGCCCGTGGGCTCCCTCCCTGCTCGGTATGTCCCTGGGGCGGGGGACACGCCACAGCCCCTTACTGTGCCGTGCTCAGCTCCGGACTGCTCTGAGCCCCGCTGCAGGCACTTGTCAGCTGCGTGGCCCCAGAGTGCTGGGGGCTGCACTGGGCAGGGGTCAGGGAAGGGCATCTGGGAGGGTGCTAGGCCAGGCAGGACTGTAACAAGTGGGGGGCCTGGTTGCAGCCCCATCCTGCCCTGCAGAGCCCCCCCAGCAGCTGGCACAGGCTGGCCGAGCTGTGGGGCACGCTGCTTGGGTTCAGCCCTGGCAGCTGTGCCGTGTGGGGGAGCCACCCACGGCTGTGCTGCCAGAAGGTGGCTGGATCCAGCTGCTGCCGGCCAGCAAAGCCCATCCCGTCCTGTGCTGGCTGGCCTGGGAGGGTGCCGTGGTTTGGGCAGCTGCAGGCACTCCCTGGCTCAGCATGCTGCATCTCACTGGTGTACATGTGGCCCCACCACATGCTCCCATGACCGCTGGCCACGGCCGTGGTGGCTGCAGCAGATGTGGGACCTGCTGAGCTGGACAGGAGGCTGGGACCCAGTGAGACAACCAGCTCGGCATCATGCCATGCTGTGCTGTGCCGTGCTGAGCCACGCTGCCTGGCCCTGCCTGCACAGACCGGTTCTGCCCCGCGCTCTGCACACCTGTAAGCTGTGGGAGCTGTGGGGCTGCAGCCAGGGGCAGTGCCTGGGGATCCCGGCCTGGACCCCGGTGCTGCGGGGGGAGCTGGGCACGGGGCACGGGCCAGTGGCTGGTGTGTGCCCGGTGGTGGCTCCCATGGAGCGTGGCCACGTGTGGCTTCGGTTGGTGGGAGGGAGGAGCTGGGAGCTGCTCCCCTGGGAGCACTGGATGTGCCTGCAGCAGGTTTGTCTGGAAGAAGCAGGTCTTGTCCTGACAGGTCCCTGGCAGCCACACCAGCAGCTAGCTCCCCATGCCGGCACAGCTCTGCGAGGCACAGGGGCCCCGCTGGCCCTCGCTGCCACCCTGCCACGAAGGTGCAGGACCCCTCACAGGGGGATGCCCTGGGGCATCAGCTTCCTCCTCTCTGCACCACTGTGGGAGAGCTGGGCTGGTGCTGGGGCCAGCTGAGCCCCCCAGAATGGGGGAGATGCTGCCCCATCTAGAGGCATTTGTGGGGCAATGGGAGGTGAGAGCTGCGGGGTCTGACCCCACAGCACCATTGCCCCACAGCTCCTCCATCCCTCACACTGACTCTCACCAGGCGGGGCCTGGCAGGAGCTCTGGGGTTATCCTGGTGGGACTCTGGGAGCAGGCAGGGGGTTGGGGGAGGTCAGGGAGTCCCCAGAGTGTCAGGGGTCAGGGAGTTGGCAGCGTGAGTCAGCCCGACGTGTCCGCTCACACAGCCAGGCCCATCTGATTCAGAGCGGCGGTAGGAGAGGAAGGGCTTCCGGGGCCAGGCCACCCACGCGGGACGGGACAGGATGGGACAGGACGGGACAGGACGGGCGCTCCCTGACTCAGCATGGCCACTGGCCCGTGTCCGGCATGGGCTGAGCCCCGCGGGCCAGTGTGGACAGCAGCGGGCTGAGCCCTGCATCCAGCACCATAGCACGGGGCTGAGCCCTGTGTCTGGCAGAGGCTGAGCCCTGCGGGCTGGGGCAGGAGGATACTCCCAGCACTCATCTCCCCCTGCAGTGAGGTTGGGGTCCCGGTGGGCCTGTGCTGGGCTGAGCCTCCCCTGCCGCAGGGCTCAGCTCTAGGGCTGGACGTGGCTGGGCAGCTGCCCCAGTGCTAGGCAGGGCTGTTGTGGCATCCTCAGGGCCAGCGCACGGCCGTGCCTCGTGGTGCCCTCGGGCATTGTTGCGGTCCTGCACAGTTCACTGCGGTGTGTGTGGCACGTGTGGCTGGCAGTGTGGGCACAGCTGGATCTGGCCCTGGCTGCTCCGGGTGGGTGGCAGGGCCAAGGTGCTGGGCAGAGGGGCCAGGAGCAGCCCTGGTGCAGGGTCCTGGGGGTCAGGCGGCAGCACGAGGCTGATGCCTGTCACTCTTGCCCCACAGACTCGGCCGAGAGAGTAGTGCGGCGCTTTGAGGCACCTGGTGTGTCCAACTACACGGCCCTCCTGCTGAGCCCGGACGGTGGGACCCTCTACCTGGGGGCGCGAGAACTGCTCCTCACCCTCAACACCAGCAACTTTCAGCCCAGCTCCCCAGTTCGTAGGGTGAGCCCAGGGATGGGCTGGGCAGCCCTTGGGGTGGGAGGGGGCACACAGCTAGCTGGAGTGCAGGGGATCCCCTCCCCACCAGCATTTTGGGTGTGTGTGAGCCAGCATGCATTCAGGAGCAACTGCCCCAGAGCAGGATGTTTGAAGTGGGGAGGATGTGGTTGCTATGAACAAGCCCAAGGAGGGTGTGTGTGGACCAGCCAGGGACGAGGGGGCTCCCAGTGACTGTCCGTTCTCCACAGCTGCTGTGGAGTGCAGATGAGGAGAAGAAGAGGCAGTGTGTGTTCAAGGGCAAGGACCCCCAGGTGAGCCCCATTGCCAGCAGGCATCGGGGGCTGTGGCGGGGGTGGGCAGTGCCCTGTGCAGGGTGGGTGTGGGTGAGACAGCTGAGCCAAGGGCTGAGATGAGTCCTCTGACCCCCACAGAGGGACTGTCACAACTACATCAAGCTGCTGCTGCAGCTGAACAGCACCCACCTGTACACCTGTGGGACCTGCGCCTTCAGCCCAGCCTGCGCCTACATCGTGAGTACGGGAACAGGATCCCCGCAGGTCCCCGTGCCGTCAGGGCCCTGCGGTGGGGTCCTTGGCACTGGGACGAGTGCTGCTGGCTCACAGCCTCATCCTGCTGCAGAACGTGCAGCACTTCAGCCTGGAGCGGGACGCGCTGGGGAAGGTGCTGTTGGAGGACGGGAAGGGACGCTGCCCCTTTGACCCTGAGTACCGCTCCACAGCTGTCATGGTCGGTAAGGCACGACACCCTGGGACCCTCACCCTTCCTCCCTGCGCTGCCTCGGGACCCTTGCCCTCCCTGTGCCACCCTGGAGCCCTCACCCTCCCTGCAGTGCCCTGGGACCTTTGCCCTGTGCCTCCCCCTCCGTGTGTCTGCCCGGCCAAGCTGAGCCAGGCCAGGCTATCACAGACCCCAGCAGGACGCGGGGCCGTGCCGGTGGCGCGTGGCGGGCCCCAGCAGGAACATGTCTTTGGCAGACGGCGAGCTCTACGCCGGGACTGTCAGCAACTTCCAGGGCAACGAGCCGACCATCTCCCGCAGCCAGGAGAGCCGCATCGCCCTCAAGACCGAGAACTCCCTCAACTGGCTGCAAGGTGAGTGCTGGCGCTGGCACGGCTGCTCGGGGTCCCTCTCCCCCGCAGTGTGGGAGGCAAGGGATGGGGCCAGTAGTGCTGAGGGTGCTTGTGCCCCCAGACCCAGCGTTCGTGGGCTCAGCCTACCTGCGGGAGAGCCTCCCTGCCGGCAACCCTGAGGGCGACGACGACAAGGTCTACTTCTTCTTCAGTGAGACCGGGAAGGAGTTTGACTATTTTGAAAACACCATCGTCTCCCGCATCGCACGTGTGTGCAAGGTGGGCATAAGGCAGCAGGGGTGTGTGGGGGCTGTGCCTGGGGTGTGACTCACCGCTGGGGTGGGCGGGATGTGGGACCATCCTGCGTATCTCCACGCCTTGGTGCCTGGACCCCCGCTCAGTGCGTGGGGTGCCCTGCGGCCGTGGCATCGCACCCTGACCCGCTGTGCCACGCAGGGGGACCAGGGCGGGGAGCGCGTGCTGCAGCGGCGCTGGACAACCTTCCTGAAGGCACAGCTGCTCTGCTCACACCCTGAGGATGGGTTCCCCTTCAACGTGCTGCAGGACATCTTTGTGCTCACCCCGGGTGAGCTGCACTGGAGGGAGACGCTCTTCTACGGTGTATTCACCTCGCAGTGGTGAGTGGCGGGGAGCCAGGGCAGCACAGGAGGCTTGGCAGAGCCAGGGCCTGATCTTGCCGCGGGCTCTGCATCTCCTCACCAGGAACAAGGGCGGACTGGGCAGCTCGGCCGTGTGCGCCTTCCCCATGCGCAGCGTGCAGCGCGCCTTCGGCGGGCTCTACAAGGAGGTGAACCGCGAAACGCAGCAGTGGTACACGGACACCAGCCCCGTGCCAGAGCCCCGGCCAGGCATGGTAGGTGGCCCCTTGGCACGTGCCTGAGCGCAGGACACAGCACTGCCCCGTTGCTCTCCTGGTCCCAATGGCTGCCACAGCATGGTACCCACCCACCCAAGCCCTTCTGAGCCCCTTTCCTTTCCCTGCAGTGCATCACCAGCCACACACGGCACCTGAAGATCAATTCGTCACTGCAGATGCCAGATCGGGTGCTGAACTTCATCAAGGACCACTTCCTGATGGACAGCCCCGTGCGCAGCCAGCCACTGCTGCTGCAGAGCCACCGGCGCTACCAGCAGATCGGCGTGCACCGTGCGCAGGGCCTGCACGGCACCTACGACGTCCTCTTCCTGGGCACGGGTGGGTGCCGGCGGGCTCTGGCAGGGCAGGGTGTGAGCCGTGCACCCCGGCCCGGTTCAGCACAGCCCTTCTGTTTGCAGACGACGGGAGGCTGCACAAGGCCGTGCGGGTGAACCACGGTGTGCACATCATTGAGGAGATCCGCCTCTTCCCTGACGGGCAGCCCATTCTCCAGCTGCTGCTGGACCAGGACCAGGCAGGAGCCAGGGCAAGGGGGGCACTGGGGGCTCAGCCTGCTTGGGGCGGGTCCTGTTTGTGGGCTGGGGGACAGAGACCTGGGAAGGCAGGGGTGTGCAGGAGCCCACCCCGCTTACCCCAGCGTGTCCCTTCCCGCAGGGCCTTGTCTACGCAGCCACCTACACAGCAGTGGCCCAGGTGCCCTTTGCCAACTGCAGCCTGTACCGCAGCTGTGGGGAATGTGTGCTGGCACGGGACCCCTTCTGCGCCTGGAGCTGGGGTGCCTGCCGCAGGGTCACCCCTCATCCCCCGGCACACCCACAGTAAGTGCTGCACCCTCTGCCATCCCCCTCCACCCCGCGGCAGCCCACTGCCCTGCCCTCGCTCTGTTCCCAGGCTCTGGGCACAGGACATCGAGGATGCTGACACGGAGCGGCTCTGCCAGCTGGCCAATGCCTCCCAGCCCCGTCCCCGTATCCTCCTGCCCCCAGGTGAGCTCCCGCTGCTGCTGCTGTGTGAGTGCGTGTCCCGGGGCTCCCACACATCCCAGACTCCTGCTCCACCACCCTCCCTTCAGCCCCCTGCCCACGGCTGGGGTCCCCTCCCTGATGTTCCCATGGGTTCTCTCTGCAGCCTCAGGCACCCCGTGCCAGCAGATCCAGCTACCTCCCAACGCAGTGCGGCCGCTGCCGTGCCGGCTGCTCTCCAACCTGGCCTCGCGGCGCTGGCTGCACAATGGGGCCCCTGTCAACGCCTCCTACCTGGTGCTGCCCGACGGGGCCCTCATTCTGGTGGGCAGCCCAGAGCGGGCAGGCACCTATGAGTGCTGGTCGCTGGAGGAGGGATTCCGCAAGCTGATGGCCAGCTACTGCGTGGGCGTGCAAGAGCCAGCCCTTGGGCCAGCAAACCCTGGCAGGAAGGTGGCTGCTGGCCGTGACGCCCTGGAGACGGTCAGCACATCGCGGAGCACCTCAGCGGTGGGCAGCGCCGCAGCACGGCTGGACGGCAAGACCTACTGGACTGAGTTCCTGGTGATGTGTGTGCTCTTCGCTGCTGCCGTCCTCGTGCTGGCCTTCTTTGTCCTGCACCGGCACCGTGACGGCATGAAAGCCTTTCTGGAGCCCGGTGACCCCAGCAGGCACCAGAAGCCACCCCGCAAGCCAGTGGAGAGCCTGCCCCTGAATGGCAGCAGCCTGCCCAGCACGGCTCCTGAGCACAAGGGCTACCAGGCCCTGCAGGACAACTACATCGTCAGTACACCCGTGCATGAGCCCCCAGGACCCCCACGCACCTTCTCTGAGTCAGAGAAGAGGCCTCTCCACGTCCGTGACAGCTTCGTGGAGGTGTCTCCCGCCTGCCAAAGACCCCGGGTGCGCCTGGGCTCCGAGATCCAGGACTCGGTGGTGTGATGGGGATGAGAGCCAAGCCCTCACCCACGACTGCCTCTGCTCTGCTGAGCCTTGCTGGACCATGCACCACTGCCAGGGTCCGTGTTGTCTGTGTGTGCATGCCCAGAGCCTGCCACCCACTCTCTGCGGCAGCACCCACCAGCCAGTGGGGTCTAGACCCTCGCGGGCTCCCTGGGCATCACCTTGGTACTTGTGGGTGTGAGGGGTGCCACATGCCTTCCAGGGACCTGCAGGGCGGCTCCAGCCCGGCGTCCCTGCCGCAGGGATAGACACGGTTCCTGGCTCAGGCTGCTGGTGCGGCCCCGGCTCTGCCAGGCCCTGACCCCCTCTATGCAGAGGGCAGGAGGGGGCGGCCGCAGACCCCTCGTGCCCCAGCTCACTGTGACGTCCCGCTGGGGACCCAGGGCCACGCGTGCGGCTGGGCAGTGCCAGCCCCACGGCATGTGCTGTGTGTCTGTGCTTGGTTCGTTTTTAATATGTGGAAAATGTGAATTGTGTCCGGGGAAGGGGAGCTGGGAACGGCTTCCCCTGCGCTGGGTGGGCAGGGACACCCCCGCGGCCCCATGTGCGTGTGCAGAAACGTCTCTTGTTTTTATATAAAGTCCTTCAGACACGTGTGTGCGCGGCAGGGCTGAGTGCCTTCCTAGGCCAGAACCATCCCAGTTGGCCCCGTGGAGAGGAGCCATGTGTGGCTCTCACTGCACTCAGAGGAAGATCTGCCCATGGCTTCAAAGGGGGCCAGAGGACTGTGCTGGCCATCAGCTCTGTGGAGTCCCCTCCTCATGTGCTTGGCTGAGCACCGGGCCAGGGCACGCGGGGCCCTGCAGGGACAGTGGCTGTGTCCCTGTGACCCACTGGCAGGCTGTCAGTGGGGCAGCCCTGGGCTGTCCTGGGGCCGTGCCTGCAGGCCCACGCTGTGGCAGTGTGGTGCAGGCAGAGCAGGGAGTCCCTGTGGTGGGGGAGCACAGAGCCACGGGGTGATGCCATCCTGGCAGCATGAGAAACAGGAGAAGGCAGAGGTGACCAGGAGTAAGAAAATTCGGTGCCTGGGGCTGGGAGGAGGGCAGCCCCCAGCAGGAGAGAGGCTGTGACAGCCCTCTTGCCAGGACCGCAGTGTGGTGCTGCATGTGGGACCCACTGCCCGCCCAGGGAGCATCAGGTCCTTGTCCCCATCCCACTCTGCTGTGGGCAGACCCTGGGCGCTTTGGCAGCAGGACCTGGCTCGGTGGTGGCTGAGGGCGAGGCCTGGACTGCAGCGCAGTGCTGCCCTGGAGCCCGCACACAACTGGGAAGCGCCGGCAGTGCCAGCACGGGGCTGGGGGAGGTGGCGAGCTCCGCACAGAGCTGGCGTGTCCAGGCAGGATTCCCCCGAGGGACCAGCACTGCCCTGCTCTCAGCTGGACCCATGCACTGAACTTCCTGCACGGCCTGTTCTGGGACATCAGAAAAGCCACTGGAGGCGTTGGCTGGTGAGCTGCCAACAGACACGGCCCTGGGGCTGTAGGGGCACAGGCCTCGGCGGGCAGATACTGTCAGCACCATGGGGCAGCGAGCTGGAAGGGCTGGCAGCGCCAGGAGCAGGAGCCACCGTGAGAGAAACAGCCATGCCAGAGCCCTGAGAGCCATCAGCTGCTTTGCCCCAGCACGGGGGCTCTGCGGGGCCAGCCGGACCCCAGGCCCCACACCAGTCCTGGCAGGGCCGCTGGCTGCAGGCCAGGGCAGAGACGATGCCTGAACAAGGACAAAGGACCCCGGTGCTGCTGCCTGCAGCGATGGTGCCACTCGCCTGCGAGGATTCCCCTTAGTGCCTCGGGCCTGAGCAGTGAGCTCTTTGTGCTGCCCAGGAGGATCCCCGTGTGGAGGAGGGAGGGAAGGAGGTGCCCCATGGAAAGGGCTGTCGTGGAGCAGGACGTGGAACCCATCCCCTGGAGTGGCAGCTGGCACGCAGGCAGAGAGGCCTGGCAGGAGCCCATGTCCCCAACACCCTGGTGGCACCCGTCCCACAGGCGGACAAAGGCAGCACAGAGCAAGGGTGAAACCAGAGCCCTTTAATTGTGTCCTCACAGGGACTGGGGGAGGAAGAGGCCAGGCCGGCAGAGCAGCTGCTGTGCTGGAGCCAAGAAGAGGGCAAAGAGAGAAAGGGAGGAGCCTAGGCTCTGAGCACAGCCGTGGGGGGACGGCTCTGCTGTGGGGTGGCACCTGTACAGTGACACTTGGGTGACAGCTCAGACAAAGCACCCCCATTTGGGTTATTGCTCAGAGGATCCACATTTGGGTTATTGCTCAGAGAAATGGATCCATGTGGCAGCAGGGAGGCTCCCAGAAATACAGGAGAGGCAGGAAGAGGCTGTCAGGGTAGGCAGCTCCCTGCCTGCTGCTGGAAGGCACAAGATAGGAATTGGTCCTGAGGGCAGAGAGGGGCTGTGCTGGTGCGGAGTGGCCCCAGGCAGGAGCAGCTCTTCCTCCCTCACCTGCAGAGCTGCCCTTGGAATGCATAAGGATTCAAATTCTAGTGCTAGGACAGCAGAGGGGCTGCAGGAGAGGCAGATTCCTGGGACCCCCTGCTGCCAAGCAGGCACCTGAGAGGGGAGCAGGAGGGTTCCTGCCCAAGGCATTGCAGCACAGCCAGGCCACTGAGGGGCCAGGCCTGTGCTTCCTGAAAGAGGAAATGGCTGAGCCCACAAAGAGCTGCAAGAACTGGAGGAGTGCTGGAGGAGCTGGAGCAGTGCAGCTGGACAGCCACGGGGCTCACAGGACAATCTTGAAGGAGCTGCAAGAGATACGACAGGAGCTGCACCTGCTTTCTAGGTCACACAAAGGATTTACAAGCACCCAGTCCTGCAGGGACCAGAATCCCTGTGCAGGAGAGGCGATGTAGAGCCAGCCTGGGATGGGATGCAGATCCCTCTGCCATTATGGCAGACTTGGCACAGGGCAGCCCTGCCCTCCGGCCACCACTAGCTCTGCCCCAGTGCCAGCCGAGCAATCAGGGTGATGGACCCCCAGCCAGCCTCTGGAGACCACCGCACCTGGCAAAGTCCGGGGAGCGGGAGACAACATGCTGGAATTCAGAGAGGTTGATGGTGCCGTCCTTGTCGATGTCGGACTCCTCCAGGATCTGTGGGGGAAGGTGAGTGGTGAGCTCTGTGCCTGGGGCCGTGCAGTGCCCGTGTCCTGGCCAGTGGGCCTCACATTTTGGATGAGCTGCTCCATCTCTGCGCTGCTCAGCCGGGACTCCTCGCCTTGCCCTGTCAGGCAGTTCACCAGTTTTTCCAGGTCCCTCCTGTCCAGAATCCCATCATTATCAAAGTCTGTGGGGAGAGACAAGGTAGGTTTTGGCAGGGCCACAGTGACCCCAGTCACAAGCACCGGCACTGCACCACTCCATGCACCTCACCATGCCAAACCAGCTGTTCCCACAGGGAGTTCCTAAAGCCACCATCCCCATGGGTGCTCCAAGGGCACTGCCAGCCCTCCTGAACATTGATTCATCACCCTGCTCCCACTTCCTCAAGGTGCAGGGATCCCTGAACACAGCACTTGTCCCCAGCCTTACCAAAGATGCGGAAGGCATAGTGGGATTTGATGTCAGTGGTGGCAGAATCACTGAAGACACTCAGCATATCAAGGAAGTCCTCAAAGGACATGCTGTCATCCCCGGTCTCTGAGGTTGAGAACACGTGGCAGATCCGGTGCTGGAAGGGGTTTGCCTGTAGACACGGGGATGGCTCAGGCAGGGCTGGGCTGTGCTGGCTCCATCAGGCACCCACTGGCTGTGGCTGCTGCTCCAGCAGCTGAGCAGGTGCCCCACTCTGCCACTGCTCCATCACCTATGGCACAGTCAAGCCTGGCCTGTGCACCTCCCGGGATGCAGCCCCGTGCAGCAGGGATAAGCAGGATCCCTTGTGGCACAGCAGGAATCCCCAGGATCCTGCACAGCGGGGACCCTCGGGATCCTCCACGGCACAGCAGGGATCCCAGGGATCCTCAGTTGCTGGGTGGGGACAAGGAAGCTCTTTATTGGCACAGCTGAGGACAGAGCACTGGCACAGCGAGGCCGTGGTGGGTGCGTGGGGCCCTAACCCAGGAGCAGCAGTGTCCCGTGTGTGCCAGGCACCATACCCGCAGCTCAGGCAGCGTCAGGATCTGGCTCTTGGGAACTCGCGCGGCGCAGGCGTTCTCCCTCTCCTCCTTTGGCAGCAGTTCACTGAACCTCTTGTAGGCACTTTAGGAGGCAAGAAAAAGTGCGGCTCTGTGGTGCGAGCGGGGTGGCAGCAGCCCGTCTGGGCACCGGCCCGTCTGGGCACCGGCCGCGTTTCCCAGGGCGGGGTGGCCCGTTCCCACAGCTCCTGCCAGCTCTGCCGGGCCGGGGTCCCACAGCTGCTCCCGGGGCCAGGGAGAGGAGCCGGTCTGGCTGCTGCTTACCCCGCGGTCCGGGGCTTCAGAAGGGTCACCGCGGAGGGTGACCCCGCTGGTCAGGGCGTCACCGGCCCGGCCCGCGCCACCGGCAGCACCCGCGGACCTTCGCCCCATCACAACCGGCTTTTGGGGAGTGCCACCGGCACCTCCCGGCTCAGCTGGGCGGGGAACAGGCTCCGAGCAGGCCCGGAGCTCTCCGTGCCCCGCGGCAGAGGCTGAGGCCCCGCGGGACCGGGCTGGCACGGGGGCCCCCGTTCCATCCCGCCCCGGTATTGCGGTATTGCGGCCGGCCGTACTTACAGCAAGATCTCCTGCTTGCTCAGGAACGTCAGCTCCTGCGGGGACAGCACGGGTCAGCACCGGCACCGGGGCCAAGGCCTGACCCAGGGCAGCCCAGCCATGGGCTCCTTGGCCTCTGGGCACCTTCCGGGACCGCGCCGCCCTGCCGTGCCCCCACTGCAGCCGGCCCTCTGCCCCGGTGTCGGTACCTGGTACTCGCCCAGCAAGTCCTGCGGGATCAGACTGGCCGAGCCGCCCATGGCGCCGCTTCCTTCCGCACGTCACTCGCCCGCTGCCGCGGCAACTGCCCGCCCCGGGCGGGGCAAAAACACCCACACGTACCGCCAGCCCCGCCCGCCCGGGCACACGGCGGGCTCCCGGGGCCGGCAATCGCGGAGATGACGGCGATGGCGGGAGGGGAGCCGGGCGAGCCGAACCCCGAGGAGTTCGTGTACGGCGAGGAGGACTTCGTGCTGCAGGCAGCCGGCTGGGGCGACCCGTACTCCGCGTCCTCCCGGTTCGACCGGCTGCTGCTGGCGGGCTGGAGCGACCGTATGGAGCGGGGACTGTTCCGGTACCGGCTGGGACCGCTGCCCACCCGCGTTCTGCCGGGCCCCGTGCGCCTCGTGGCGCAGCTGAACGAGCAGCGCAGCACGGAGCGCCGCCCGCCGCAGCCCGTCCGCAGCCTCCGGGATCCCTTCGACCCCGGCGCCTTCAACTTCACCCGGCTGCGCCCCGCCGAGCTGCTGTTCCGCCTGCGCCGCACCGGAGGCCGGGGGCCGCCACCCGACCCGCTGCTGGTGGCCATCAACGCCAGCCCGTTGGAGCGGGGACACGTCCTGCTGCTGCCGGAGCCGGCGCGGCGGCTGCCGCAGGTGCTGACGGCCCCGGCGCTGCGCGGGGCGCTGGAGGCGGCGCTGCTCAGCGGCCACCC
>VZSE01000821.1:0-23684 GCA_013398275.1 Promerops cafer | reverse complement strand
TGAGCTGGGAACAGGGCTGGGATTGGGGTGAACTGGGAACAGGGAACAGGGCTGGGATCAGGGTGAGCTGGGAACTGGGAACAGGGCTGGGACTGAGGGAGCTGGGAACTGGGAACAGGGCTGGGATTGGGATTGGGGTGAGCTGGGAACAGGGCTGGGATCGGGGTGAGCTGGGGACGGTGCCTGCCCCAGGCCAGGCCAGGCCTCCCCTGGCCCTCACGGGGTCACTCTCTCTCAGTCCCAGCCACGGGAAGGGCACCACGAGGCCCCCCCTCCTGCAGACTGGGAATGGGAAATGGAGCAGGGGTGGATAAAGAAACCCAAAGGAGATGAGCTAGGCTGAGAGCTAAAACAGCCAGGGGAGAAGGCCCAAGGAAGGATAACACCGAGGGAATGGGGTGACTTTGGAAGACAAACCCTCTCCACCTTTGCTGTGCAGAGCGTGCAGCGGGAGCTGCACCTGGCTGGAGGAGGGAGCATCCCCCAGGAGCCAGCCCGGCTGTGGGCAGGGACACCTCGGGGAGCACGCAGGGACCTTTGGGGAGGGCAGGAAGGGCTGCTGGCCCTGGTGCCTCGGGCTGTGCCCCCGGGCCCTTGCCCTCCAGGGAAGGGAATCTCAGGCAGCACGAGCCAAGTGCTCTGTGCTTTTACTGCTTGGCAGTTTCAGGCGGCGCTTGGAGTTTACTGCCGGCTTTATTGGCAGATTTCGTTTCTCCTTGAAGTCACCCAGCGTTCTTTTATCTTTTTTTTTTTTTTTCTTTTTTTTCCCCCCCCTGCAATTTTGCTTTTCATGTATGCTTGGACAGAAAGAGATTTCCAGAGCCAGGAGGGTTGCAGGGCTCAGCAGGCTGACCTGGAGAGCTGCACATGTTCTGTAGGGGCACGCTGCCATTACATATTGCTGCTGAGGCNAAGAAAAAGAAGAAGAAAAAGAAGAAAAAGAAGAAAGGGACTCCACCTGCCACCAACTGTCCCCCCTCTGCCCGCTGCCCTCCGAAGCAGTTGCTTTTCTATCTGCCCCTCTTTGGGGGCAATAGAAATATTCCTGTTTCCAGCCTGAGGAGTGCAGGTTCCGTTAGCAAATTGCCATGAGAAAAGTGGGGGCAACTGAACTTTTATTTTCAGTTGGGGGAATGATTCACTGGATCCCCTTGTTACTTTAAAAATGATAATTGGAAAGGTCTTTGTTGTGTAAGCACAAACCTTGACTGTTAGGAGTGCTGGATGTTTAGAACACATGGAATTTACAGATTTTGAGAAGTAACTGTAGTCTTGGGGCCAAGAATATCTTACCCAACTTTAGTGCACGGCCCAGTCTTACTCTGAGGGACCAAATGTATTTGCAACCAGCTTCTGAAGGAAACCAAGCTTCACAAAGAGAGGCAGCTCCCCAGGCTGGCACAGGCCCACGAAGCTCTGTCTGAATTCAGGCCAGCAGCTCCCAGAGCTGCCACATCCTGGCAGGTCCTGCCTGGGTCCCGCTGGCCTGGGACACGCGGGGCAGCGGGATCCGGGCTGGCAGGCACCTGAGGATGCTGGAAAACCTCAGCTGGGCACGGGGCACAGCAAAACGCCACCCAAACCTCACATTAGTGTCTGCAGTGGGCAGGGGAGGCCGGGGCAGACCCAGCTGGGAAGATGTACCTGGCTCCTGGGGCTTTACTGCTGCAGGTTGAGGGCAGAGCACGGGAAAAGGGCTCTCCGTGGCCTGCAGTGACTGCAGGCAGGTCCCAGCAGTGCTCCTGGGCTCAGCCTGCCTGAGAGCAGAGTATTTTATGCTGCAGCTGTTAAATGTGAGAGCCCTTTCACCTGTTTCTTACCTTTTGGGTCAATCGGATCACAAAAGGAAAAGTATACCCAGGCCAGAAGACAATGTGGATAGAGCCTGCTGTCTGTGATTTATTGTTTTAATTAAAAGCTTTTTAAGCTTTAATTAAAAAGGTACATCAGCACTCAGTATTCAAGAAAAATGCCTTTGTGTTTAGGTCAATTGAATAACGTAAAATATAATGAGATACATATTTCTAGTCTGGAGTTGCACATGGAAAAAAGCAATATACATAATTAAAAAGTAAATTCGAACTGATAGAAGGGGGCTGCTGGCAGGCGAAATAAAAGGTTTGCTTTAGATTAGCACCAGTAACGAGGATGGCTTTTTTATTTGCTCCCTGTACCATCCCTTAGAACGCCCGTGGTACAAATGCAGTGGCGTTGATGGCGCTGCACGCCCGGCGGGGAGCAGGTCGTTATTCCTGATGCTAATGGGGCTGGGAGGGACAAGCTGAGGCAGGGAACCGGGACCGCGCTGCCCTGGGAAGGAGCGAGGTGTCAGGCCCCAGACGGGCTGCCAGGACTCCGCGGAGCCGCCCCGCTGTGGGGTGTCCCGTGAGTGCCGCCCCCGCTCCGGGCAGGATTTTCCTGACATCCCCGCCTTGGTGCCCCCAGCCCCGCTGAGCGCTTCCCTTCAGGAAAACCGGAGCTGCAGTGCTGGGATTCGCCCACCGAGCCGGAGGGGTCACAGAATTGTCCCATTCCTGCCTTGAGACCCCTGCTCTTCCAGAGCCGCCAGGAAATCCCGGCTGCTCTGCATTTACGGGGAAACCGTCCAGGTTTAGACACAGGTGTAAAGCTTTCAGGTTTAAAGGCGTGGACACAGCGAGTAGAAACCATTTCTCATCCTGGTCTTTTTTTACCTAAGCCAACCTTACAAAGCTCTGTGAAGTAATTTATCAATTTCCTAGGAACAAAATATTTTGGTGCCTTTAGAAAAGTCTGAAAACATATAGGAAAAAAAAGTTACATTTTCTTCAGAATGGTAAGGTTTGATCTTCTTTCTTTACTTTTTGGAGTTACAAATACCACGGGTAGTTTTCTGTGCCTGTGGTTTTAGTGCTCCAAGGTTCTTACGGCCACAGAGATGTTGAAGTTTATGTACAAATCAGAAGTTAGAGGAAACTGAGGGAAAATTATTTCTAATCTATCTCAATTTGTTATTTTCTTCTATTAAAACATTTTTTCAGGAGGGCATCATGACGTGTCAACATTGTACATAGAAGTGCTAAATGGAATTTACGAGGATTTGTTTTAACAGATTTTGACTCAAAAACCTCATTTTGTTTTTACTGGAATCAACACTCAAACGTACCTGTAGTGCAGGTAAATGGAGAGATTTCATCCCAAGCCATTCTCCAAAAGTCTCCTCATGCCAAGGTCAGTGCCACGGGAGGGCTTTAGACAGTGCCCTGGTTATTTTAACGAGCTGTCGATCTCCTCTTTGCGCTCGAAGAGGCACAAGGAGCAGCACCACTGCCATTTGCAGGTTTAATTTAGGAGGCCAGGTCCTCCCAGAGTTTTTCCCTGCGCTTTGTTCATGGGAAAATCCCCCTGGGCCGCCAGGTTCTGCTGCCGCCGGGCAGGAAAGCAGCCGGGGAGCGGGGCTGCGTCCCGCAGCTCGGGCTGAGCCGGGAGAGCTGCAGGAAATGCACAGCCAAGGCAGCGTTTAGCGGAGCGGGGTGTGCGGGGTGCGGGGAGAGGGGTGCGGCTCCTGCCCGGCTGGAGCCCCTGGCGGCTGAGGAGCAGCTCAGGTACCGTCCCCTTCATTAGCAAATCTCATCGTTTAAAAGCAAGCTGCTTGGGAAGTGGAGAGTTCGGCTTGTTTGTTTGTTTGTTTGTGGTTTTGGGGATTTTTCTACAAGCCCTTGAGGATGTTTCTGGCAGCGCCTCTGGCTCAGGTGTGCGGGGTGGAGCTCCATGGCCTGTGTGGCTGCGGGCTGGGGCTGCGCTTTGGGGCTCATGTCACGGCCGGGGGAAGGTGTGCGATGGCCGAAAGTGGGCTGGGGGAGGAAGAGCCCCTGCGGGAGCGTCTGGAAGCCGCAGAGGGAGGTGCTGCTGGCCCAGGTGGGGTCCGTGCCGTGCCCAGGTGTGCCGGTGCTGCTGGCCCAGGTGGGGTCCGTGCCGTGCCCAGGTGTGCCGGTGCTGCTGGCCCAGGTGGGGTCCGTGCCGTGCCCAGGTGTGCCGGTGCTGCTGGCCCGGGTGGGGCAGGGGGGGGTCCGTGCCGTGCCCAGGTGTGCCGGTGCTGCTGGCCCAGGTGGGGTCCGTGCCGTGCCCAGGTGTGCGGGTGCTGCTGGCCCGGGAGCTGCTCCGCTGCAGCCCAGGCAGTTCCCGTCGTGGCAGGGCCCTTTCCCCCGGCCGTGTCCTGTGCTGCCCGGGGAAATGACTGCTCCCGAATGGGTTTTGGGTGCTGGCTGCTGTGTCTGGACTGGCTGCGGGGCTCGCCTTGTCAGTCTCCTGGCCCCGCAGTCCTCTCTTTAGTCTGTGTTTGTTTTCCTTTTCCTCCCCTCCACTTTACTGTCAGGCCCCCTTTCGCCCCGAGGGGTTTCATTTTCTTGTAGATTATCTGGCTAAGCTAAAATGAGCCAACGGCTGAATTAACATCTCTTTATTTTGCTGTTAATTGCCACTTGACCAGCTACTCCAAAATTACTCTGTGAAGCTGCATAATGAAAGAATCCATGATTGAGAATGTTTTGTGGGTTTTTTCTTTCTAATTTAAAATCAAACCAGTTCCTTTTATTTGCATTAATGAGTTTCACAGGAGCCAAAGAGGGCTGTGCTGGGGGAGGTGTTGGGCTTCCCCTTCCCCCTGCAGTTGCTTTCTATCACTTATTTCAGCCCCTGGGTGCATTTGTCAGTCTGTGTTGTGCATCCTGGCCGTGAGTGTGTTTGGTATTGGCTGTTCCTCTGCCATTTCTGGGGTGGTTTCTGTGCTCTCACTCACCCCCAGAGTGCTTTAGCAAACACTGGCTGCTCCTGCTCGGCGAATTCCTCCCGTTCCTTCCCCAGCAGCCAGGTCAGGTCACCTTCACCTTTCTGGCTGAGCCTGCACTTGCCACCCAGCTCACTCCTTCAGTGAACTCCTCGGGCCCGTGTTCTCCCTGCTCACATTCCTGTAAATTTAAAATGACTGCACAGGCTCAGCAATCCGTTCCTGTTTAAAGGGAAGTCAACTCAATTTTCCTCTTCTTACAAAGTGCCTGGGTCTCCCAGGCACTCAGACAAGCCCATGTAACAGCCTTGTAGAGATGGAGCTTGGCTTTCCTGAGGTCTTACTTAGCACTGCAAAAATACTCCACGTGAATGCTGCAGAAAACCCCAGCAGGTGCTTCTGCTCTGCTTTGCTGTCTCTCTGTACTGAGTTATTATTAGAAATTAACGTTTCCAGGGTTTTTACTCAGTTATGTGCTGCTGGGGGTCATGCAGCCCTGTCCAAATCACAGTGCTGCCCTCCAAACAGGGTTTGTGCTTTTTGTTAGTGAGCTGCAACCCCATTTCTTGTCATTCCTAGTGAGCTCATATCTGTTTCTTGTGCCTCTTTCCTTTCTTCCCCATGGCCTGGCCAGGCTGTTTGCATTCAGCTGATCACTAAATAACATTTGGTCTGTGGTGGAAGTGTTTCCAGTCTATCTGCTCATCACTTCCCATCTGTGTCAGGCACAAGTTGCAGGACTACCAGAGACAGGAACTCTTTTGTTGTGGTGGAAGTAGAGAAGTGGCATCTCTGTATTTTCTGTTCTCCCCTCTGTAGTCAAGGCAAGGAAGGGGTCTCTGGGTTGTGCTCCTTTGATATCCCATTTTTGCTCCAATTCCTGCAACTGAAAGCATGAACTGGCAGGGATGGAGCAAAGGAAAAGGCTGAAAAAATCCAGCCAGGTGACATGTGCAGCACTGCCTGGGGTGTGCCCTGATCAGGACAGGGAGAGCAAAGGGATCTTCTGTGCCTTGAGGGCTGGGGCTGTGCCTGCTCAGCAGCACAAAATGGGCTGGAAACTTCCCCAGGACACTCACAAAATGAACAGTGGGGCTCTGCCAGCACTGGCTGGGCTGGGCTGGGCTGGGCTGGGCTGGGCTGGGCTGGGGGCCTGTCATTAGTGCCAAACCATCAGAACAGGAAAACTGGTGGCAGTGACAACGGGGAAGTCCAGTGCATGTAGCTCCTGGAGGGTGCTGGTTCTGCAGCAGGAGAGCAGCTGGGAAGTGCTGGGGAGCTGCAGTTCAGGGGGAGCAGCTCTGGGGTGCTGCCCACAAGGAAATGTCAGCAATCTCGGTTAAAAGCCATTATTTCACTCGGGCCTGCTCCCCAGGGAATGTGTCCATGCTTCCGTTACCACTGTACAGAAGGACAAAGCAGGGGCTGCCCAGGCTCTGCTGTCTCTGGCTCTGCAGAGGTTCCAGGGCTGTTTTCCCTCTGCCTGGGGCTGAGGTGTGTGCTTTGCCCCCCCTCAGCCCTGCAGAGCCCCGCTTAACCTGCCTCACACAGGCTGAAAGTGAAATCCCCAGGAAATGCCAGCCCACACTCTCCTCCTGGGACTCACACCTGGCTCAGCCCCAGCCAGGCTGGGGGAGGCTGCTTGAGCTGGGCTCAGCAGAGCAGGTTCTAAACAAACCCAGAGCTGGGCCAGGCACCAGCCAGGGCTGCAGTGTGACACTCCACTGGGCTTCTGTGCCTGCTCCTTTGGAAGCAGAGATGAAGCTGGAACAAAAAGCAGCAGCTAAAATTAAGACAAGTTCCAGCTCCTTCACTAGTGGGTGCTAGGCCTGTTTCTAGGGAAACGATGATGATCAGTGCTCAGAGAGATGTTCTCAAGCACCCAGAGTTGTCTGGAGCCCAGTCCTGTCGGGCTCTGCCCCTGAGGCTCCGTGGCAGACTCTGCTCTCCTGGGAAGCTGTTTCCAAAGCTGGGGTTTCCTTGGCAGTGCTGAGACCAGCTGGGGATAAAATCTGACAAAACTGACCTTTGGCCCACTTGAATTGTCTTTCAAACTGGCATCATTTTGGTGGCTGCTGCTGGTCTGATTTATTGTTCTTACTGCAAGCTTGGGGCTTTCTGTAGCCAGCTGTAGAGCAGGAGAGCTGGCAGAGCTTGTTTGAGCAGCCACCCCTGCCCAGGCAGGCCCTTCCCTGGGCCCTGGGCCTGGCCCACACCTGGGGCTCAGCCCATGCTGGACGGCTCAGCCGTGGCCAGGGGATCCCAGCCCGGCAGTGTCCTGCTCTCACTGCAGGCAGCTCCCTGTGCTGCTCCCCTCTCTGAGACACTGACACACTCCTGGCTCTGTTTTAGCCTGGGCCACCAGGAAAACCCAATTACTTGGCCAACCACTGTTTCCCAGGGCTGTTACCAGCCTGTTGTCAGCTGGGAGCTCTCTCTGGAGCAGGGTGGGCTTTGCCCTGGTTTAATTTGTATTCAAGCTTCAGAAGACTGCAGGGTCAATACAAGCAGATTTCAGAGCAGAGCTACAAGTGGGGTTTCAAGCAGGTTGCAGAAGGTGGGATGAAGGATTTTGGCAGCCAGGACTGGTGTGGTTGGAGTAGGGGCAGTGCAGCTGGAGGTGTTCCTGGTCTTGTTTTTCCTGCCCCTCTTTACCTCCATCCTTCCCAACCCAGTTTGTGGCCACAGGCTGGGGGATAATTTGGCATGGGCAATCCCTGCTAAGCAAACATTAATAGCAGCTGCTGGGTGTTTCAGTGCTTGTCTCAAATCCCTGCCCTGGCAGTGTCACACAGCTCCTCCCTTGCTCCTCAGGGCTTTGTTCCATCTCTGAGCCATCAGGGTCCTGTCTGCCTCTCCCACCTCATCCTGCCCTGCCCTTCCAAGGGCTGTGTCCCCTTCCTCCACCTCTCCCTGCTCCCGTCTCCCTCGTTCCCAGGATTCATCCCAGAGCCATCTTTGCTCGTGTTTTCCAGCCTCCAGACCAAAACACATCCCCGTGCCCACGAGCCCCTCCTGCAGCCCCTCTGAGTGCTGGCCCTGTGCTGGTGTTTGTTCCTGCCCAGGAGGTTTGTGGAGCAAGAGCCTGTGCCTGAGCCTCAGATCCTGCACTGAGATCACAGCTACCAAGAGCACTCCTGCTACAACCTGCCATTTATTGTTCCCTGCTCCTGGGCCAACATCAGTTTGCATAAGTTCTTTTAGAAAACCCAGCCCTAGTATGGATTCACTGGAAGTGCATTCTGCAGACTGAAGGCCTAAATGTCATTGCAATCTTCCTGCTCTTCCCTATTCGTCCTCGTGCTCCTTCCACTTCTGTGTCAGCTTTCTCAGGCAAAATTTCATTTGTTTCCTCTGTATGCCCAGGTGTCCCCAGCCCTCCTGAGGGTCTGGGTGCTCAGGTGGATGCCCCTGTGAGCAGGCCCTGGGGCAGAGGGGAGGCCCCTGTTTGGTGTTCCCTCTCTTGGCTGTGTGCAGCACGGGACTTTCTGCCACCAGCATCTCTCCTGCTTGCCCTGTGCTCACAGCTCCTAGAGGAGCGTGGGCCAACTCCTGTCTGCCCAGCACCCTGTGGGAGCTGGCTGCTCCTCTTGCAGCCTTTTCTTTTACCCTGGAGTAGGTACCCACCTCTCTGTGTCCTTTCAGCTGCGAGCTGGAGCAGTGGGAGTTAAAGTCAGCTTCATCCATCGGTTCCTGGAAAGCGCTTTTGGGTTAACACCAAACTCTTCCTCTTTACTGTAGGAGGGTTTTAAATGTGGTTGTGTTGCAGGAATAGACTTTAGAGGAGCAGCACAGAAAATACTCTGAGCTATGACTAAGAGCCAGTGATCACCAGGGTAATCTCCATCTGGTTTGCAAAATAATTGTACTGCTGTGGGTCAGTAAAACCATTTTCAGATGAATCCCAGAATTCCAGCCTGGTCTGGGTTGGGAGAGGACCCTAAATCCCACCCAGAGCCACCCCTGCCATGGCAGGGAGACCTCCCACTGTCCCAGGCTGCTCCAGCCCCAGTGTCCAGCCTGGCCTTGGGCACTGCCAGGGATCCAGGGGCAGCCCCAGCTGCTCTGGGCACCTGTGCCAGGGCCTGCCCACCCTGCCAGGGAACAATTCCTAATTCCCAATATCCCATCCAGCCCTGCCCTCTGGCAGTGGAAGCCTGCAGAGCCTGTATCCCTCTATCCCAGCACTCTGGAGTGATCCCTGAGCCCCGTGCTTGCACAGGGCTGTTTCTCTGGGCATGAGGAGCAGCTCCTGGCTCCTGGGGTTTGCCTGCCCTGCCCAGTGGGGTGGAAGCCTCAAGGAGAGGCAGCTGGGAGCTCTGGGCTGCCAGGCACAGCAAACAGTGCCAGGTGTCCTTTGGGAGCTCTGCTGCCCGGGCTGCCCAGCTGGTTCTGACACTGCTGGGCTCTGAGGAGACTGCCCGGCTTTGCTCTGTCTTGATTGCAGCGCCTGGAGGTGGTGGGGGAGCTCGAGCAGTCACAAAGGTAACACACCCATTTAAATAACGCAGCCATCCCCGTTAATGGTGTATTTCCCTCTGCCCCCTTACTGCTGTGGCCCAGTCCTGTGCTGCCTGCTCCTGGAGAGAGCAGTTTTTCCCAAGGGAAGGCCAGGCTGATTCCAGCTGCCATGCAGGGACTGTGTCCATTGATGCTCATCTCTGTAGGTGCAATGCACGTGTGTCTAAGTACACAGCTGCTCTGCCAGCTCAGACCCACGCTCTGCGTGCTCCCTTCGTGGTGCTTGTGCCACACTGGGAGCAGCTCAAACCTGCTGAGAGAGGGGCCAGGGTGGCACATCAGGGACCTTGGGATTTATTGGGTGCCTGTGTGACAGTGGGGGGAAAAGTAAAGGTGTGCAATAATGTGTTAAAACCCCACCCCTAAACAACCGGGCAAATGAAAGCTGAAACCCTCACCTAGAAAAGAGATTTTCAGCTGCGAGAAGCAGAGTGTAAGTGGGAAGTTGTTAGGCTTGTCCCAGCTTTGGCAGATCTCAGGGCACCTAATGATGCACATGGGAAAAATCCAGTGTGCCTGTGACAGCAGTGAACAGAGAGGGATGTAAGGAAGGAAACAGGGGCTTGCCTGCAGATTGTACTGCAATCCAGAAGGCAAGAAAGAGCTTATTAGAGGCCCAGGAAGGAGCAGGAGCAGATGAACTGTGAAATATGACATTCTTCTAAAGGGACAGAGCACGGATCAGGGGAGTCAGCAAAGCAGTAAGAGATGAGCCAAAAGGGGCTTTTAAAGCATCTGCCCAGGAACACCTCTCCTGCCTTGTCCACATTTTTTTCCCACTTCTCAGCTACTCAGTGCCTTTATCAGTGATGTCTGGCTGTGCCTGTGGCTGCCCCAGCAGGGCTGGGGGTCTTGCAGGGGCTGGGAGTTCAGAGCTTGTGTTTGCTCCCCCACTGCTCCAGGTCTGTGGGGTCTGTGGGATGAGGGCTCCTGTGCTGTCCCATCAGCTGGAAGTTACCCATGTGCTTGTGAGGGACAAAGCCTTCCAGGAAACCCCCTGTTCTCCTGCCTGCTGCGTGGCCTTGCTCTGCTCTCTGTTTTCACTCTTTCAGTAGCAATCTGTGGCGGGGGCCCCGTGTTCACACACAGCCTGTGGAGAGACCTCCCAGGGAAATGTGGGTGATGCCAAACCCCGGGAGGATGGAGGTGCCTTTTCCTTGCTGGAATGGCAGCCCAGGAAGGGCTCCAGTGCCAGCTTGGAGCAGTGGCACAGTCCACACTGCTGTGGTGTGCTCAGGAAAGCTGCACTGGCTCCAAGTGTTCTGGGCTGGGGGGCTGGGGCAGCTCTGGGTGGGGCTGGGGCTCACCTGCAGGGAGCTCTGGGGACCTGTGGGAGCCACACGGGACTGCAACGCACACAGCTGAGCACACACACATTTTATACATTTCTGTATTTATATTCTGAAAACATCTGCCTGGACCCAGCTCTGTTAAACTGCAGAGAGGTCTCTGTTGCTTTGGCTTTCTTCTCCCAGCTCCTGGAGCTGTACTTTGAACAGACTGACCCAGCAGCGAGCCCCTTACCCACCAGGCTTGAGCATGAGCTATTCTCCAAACATATTTCATCAAAACCTGTGAGATGTGACCCAGAAAACATGACCCCTCGAGAGGATGTGTTGCTTATTTTCCTTCGATTCTTTCTCTTCATTGCAAAACAGTTTGGTGGGAAATTGCTGGGATGAAATATGGAAGGGCAGGGTTTAAATCTCTTCTGCCTCAGAGGTTTCAGCTAAACACATCTCCCTCCCTTGGGATCTGCCTGATTTTTCTGGATGCTGGGAAAGGGACCCCTCCCACCCACCCTGGTGTGGGAAAGGTGCCAGAGTCCCCTGGGCTCAGGAGGAACAAAGGAGGGAATGTTACTGTAATGGGGAACAGGGAGTTCGGGGGTTCGGGTCCATTTACATACAAAATTTAGTAGCAATCCTGAAAAAAGGGTGCTGGGCTGCTGCACTTTTCTTTCGGAGGCTGTTCAAAGGTAGCTCTGAATGGGCGAGAATTCCATTTTCTGGCACCCACTTACAGTTAAGGAATGTGGCCCCAAATGTTGCCTGTCCCCTTGCCTGTCCCCTCTGAGATCCAATCCTCTGACTGTGAGAAGGAGCACAGGAGAAAACCCCATTCCCTGTATGATCCACACCGCTGCTCCTTTAGCCTCTCAGTGCCTCCCTGCTGAGCTCTGCGTTCCCCCAGCCCCAGAAAGCTGCACCCCCAGAAGGGCAGGTCCCTGTCCTGCCCTGCCTGTGGCAGGATGCTCCAGGAGCTCCCTGGGACATCCTTGGGGCTGCAGCTCGGCTTTCCTGGACCCTTAACTGCACTGGGAGCTGAGCTGACTCCTCGCTCCTGAGCTTTACAGCTAAAGGACATAAAATAAGTCTTTGCTGAAGTGGAGCAAATGTTTTGCAGCTCGTACAGCCCCCCTGGGCTCAGACGTTGTGAGGCTGTTGATAATTTCAGGTTCATTTCTTACTGTCCTTGCACTGGAGAGCTCAGAGCCCTCTTAGTGGTTTTTAAGCCTGAGCAGATGGAATAATAAGAGTGGCTATGGCAATGAAACTTATAATTTGTGACACAGAAAGGTGGCAAATATTCTTATTCTGGGCATCTGATAATGATTAATTTATACTGCTTTATTTTCTGCCTCAGTCATATTTCACTTCAGCCAGTGGTGGGGGTTGTGTGAGGAGCAGAACATGCTGTGTAATACAAAACTGAGTGGCAAGGGACAAAGGAATGGAGCCTGAATTATTTTGTACAATCACCTGCTGAGGTCATGCTGTGTTAAAATAATACATGTTCCATCCCCTATCAACTATTCCGGGCTCTAGTAGCCAAAACTGGCATGTGGTTGTGTCCCAGTCCCAGAGAGCCTGAGCCCCAGGACTTCCCCCTGCTGAGCTGCTGCCAGCCTGGCATTGCCTGGCATTGCCTGGCATTGCCTGGCATTGCCTGGCACCTCTCTGTGTTTTGTGGGGGCTGATGTGGGGCTGCTGCAGGGGCAAAGCCACAGGTGTGAGTGCCACTCTGTAATTCCCAGGGGACAGGAGCAGAGGGAACGGCCCCAGGCTGGGCCAGGGCAGGCTCAGGTGGACACAGCAGGAATTTCCCCATGGAAAGGGGGCTCAGGCCTGGGCAGGGGCTGCCCAGGGAGGGCTGCAGTGCCCATCCCTGGAGGTGTCCCAGGAGTTCCTGGAGGTGGCACTCGGGGCTCTGGGCTGGGGACAGGGTGGGGATGGGCACAGCTGGGACTCCACGGGCTGGGAGGGCTTTTCCAGCCCCAGGGGCTCTGGGATAAAATTATTGTGAATGATCCCATGGGGCTCACTCCTGGAAAGCTCAGACTGTCCATGAAACCTGTGAGAGTCCTAAGAGGAGGAAGGGTCGGGATCAGTGTGGAGCTGGGTGCCTTCCTCTCTCCCAACCCCATTCCACACCCTGCCAGCCCTCTGAAAACTCTGAAAACTCCCAGGAGATTTTTCCCCCCATCAGAGATATGAGAGAGACTTCCCCGTGCCAGAGCAGTGGCTGCTCAGATCTTTGGTCACTCAGCTTTTTCCTGCTGCTGTTGAGGACGGGGAGAAGAGCAACACTCCCAGTCCTGTCTAATAGACAATGTTTTCGCTGACAGATACTTTAAATTTTCACAAATATTGAAGGAGAAACAAGCATGGGCTCCCTTCCCACTTCCCCCAAAGGTGTCATGTCTGCAGGATTCCTTCTGGGACTTTGTGTCACCAGCGCCCAGCTGGGGATTCCTGTGGGGAGTCTGAGTCTGCAGGAGTGAATTAAAACTTCACTTCCCAGTGAGCTCCAAGGGGCACAGGAGCTCCAAAAGCTTTGTGTCCCAGACGGAGGCGTTGCTGCAGCTGAGCTCCCCACAGCATGGAGGGTGGGGGGCTGCAGACAGCGCTGCCCAGGGGATCCCATGGGGGGCTCATCCAAATCCACCAGAACCACAGCAGACAAACCACAGCAGACAAACCACAGCACACCACGAGCACGGTGCCTGGGCAGCAAGGAGAACACTGGGCTGGGCCCGCACTGAAGGTGAATTATCAGATCTGCTGTGTGCTAATGCTCCTGAATCACAGGGGCGTTTTCTGCTCAACACTTGAAAGGTGAAATTAAAATCCTTCCAGAGAGCTCCTTCCAAACCCAATCTCAGGGCTGCTGCTGAGCTCTTGCCTAAAGATGAAAATCTCCATCTCAGCAGCGCTTGAACCTTGAGCCACCCCCCGGGAAGGGAGGCTGGAGCTGGGTGCTGCTGAGGCTGAGCCGGGCTCCCGAGCTGGGCTGGAATTGCCTGACACAGCTCCTCGGGTGCTCTGCAGCCATCCCTCTGCAGCGTGGCCACCCCCACCTGAGCTGGACTGACTCCCCCTGCCTGGCCCCAGGTGAGTGCCTAAGTGAGAAACGGGAAAGGAAGCAGAGGAGAAGGCCCGTGCTTTTCAGGAGAGCCAGCATTTACTGTTCTGAAGAGAAAAGCAGGAGGGTTGCGGCTGTGTGAGGCTGTGCTCGCAGCCAGGAGCAGGTCCCTCCTGTGAGGGAGAAGCAGCTCCAGGAGAGCGGGGCTGCCCCAGGGCTGGACACCGGCGCAGGCTGGGGCAGCGAGGCAGCCAGGGCTGCGGGGACAGCCAGAGCTCCGTGCTGTGGCCTGTGTGGGGCTCTTCACACCCAAGGGACACACAGCACAGCCGAGGTATCCCAGGGCTGCTCTCACAAAGGAGGTGCCAGAGTCCCCCCAGATTAACCCCTCAGGGGCTGTAGATGAAGCACGGCCCTGGTACCACAGCGAGCACAGCGATGTCTCCCTCCGGGCAGGTGCCCTCTGCTTTTTATTTCTGTGATTTCTGAGCAGGAGCCAGCTTTGTTCTGATGAAGGGACGCTGGAACACTGAGGCAGCAGAAGTGCCTCTATTAATTTTGGAGAGCTTTGCCTGGCAGCTCTCAAGTGTGGGTCTGTGCTGTGGAACAGGAAGAGCCCTTCCTGGCCCCTGGAGGCTTTGTTCTTGAAGTTGTTGGTGCAATTGTGTCCCTGGCTGCAGGAGGCACCTCTTGCCTCACTCTCCCTTTGTTTCTGTATTGTCTCCCTTGCTGGTTTCTCGAGAGAAAATCGCTCCATTCACACGAGGGGCTCTGTGCCACCCCGAGACAGGTAAATGTGTAATTGCAGGTGCCTCCTCTCATCTTTCAGCAGAGAAAAAGCACCTCTGAAATGCTGTTTAGACAGGACTGTGAGGGCTGCTGGTGGCTTTAACTCTGCCCTTGGTGCAACCCCAGTGAAAGATAGAGGCCGTTTGGAGGTCACTGCCAAATAATGCTCCTGCTGTAGTGGGGAAATAGACCTTTGACTAATGTGGCATTTCTTTGTGCATTTGAGTCACAGAAAGCTCCCCTTCCTGAAAGGCTGCTCGGGAGAAGTCAAAATACCGTTCCTCTTTCCTGTAAATAAATGCTGTAGATTTGACAGCCGTCACGGACCTGACTTTAAATTTATTCTTTGTATACACAGTTTATCAAAAGGGGTTAGAAACATCATTTTAAAACAATGTTCTGCTGCTCTCTGGAAACACAACGTGTAAATAATATTTCCTCAAGCATTTCATTTATGCTTTGGCTTTTGGATCCAGACTTTGGAGGCCGATCTCTGTTGTAACATGAATTCATCTGACTGACCTAAATTACCTTTATGTGCAGAGCCGCTCCTTGTCGGCGGGTGTGGGAAATTGTGAGTGCAAGAGGAGTTTTGGTGTTGGAGAGCGTGGCCGTGCCCCCCTTCTGCCAGGGCAGGGCTGAGTGCCCATCCCTGCAGGGACTTCACAGCCCTGAGGTGGCACTTGGGGACACGGGGCAGGGGTGGCCTTGGCAGGGCTGGGGTGGTTGGACTCCGTGGTCTGAGAGGCTTTTCCAGACGATTCTGAGATTCTCCAGGACTCTGCCCCTTGACTTGTTTGGGTTGCTTGGTGTTGGCCATGTGCTAGGGCTCTGTGTTTGGCATTCCCCTGGCCCTTAAATCGTGGCAGATTCCGTGTGCTGTGTGCCACAGGCCTCCAGGCACCTGACACTGCAAAATCTCCTCAGCCGAGCTGCCTCGGGAGCAGCCCCTGCATTGTCCACGCCTCTCCCTGGATTTCCTGGTGTTTATTCACTTTTGCTCCCTAAATAACGTGGAAGTACATGTGTGCCTCTTTCCCAGCAGCAGAGTGTTCTCCTGGCCCTTACCTGGTGCAGAGGAGCTGGCAGAGTGCTGTGGCAGCAGGGCAGGGCTGGGCTCCAGCTGGGATTGCCCCGAGCCCCAGGCAGTGCCGGGCATTGGCTCTGAGCTGTCCCTGGGGAGCCCTGACCACTTCTGGCAGATCCCACATCCAGGGAGCTGCACGGACACTCTGTCCAGGAGTAGGGGCATTTTCTCCTTCTGTTGGGGACGGTAACCCAGCAGGTGCTCATGTCTTTGTGGGGCACCAAGGGAGGTTTGGGTGGTTGTCACACTGCAGCACAGCAGGCACTGTCCCCAGCCTGGGGGACAGCGTGGGGACGTGGGGTGGCCTGGGCAGGGCCAGGAGCTGGGCTGGATGGTCCCTGGGGGGATATTCTGGGACTCTGACTCTTGTTGAGGTGCCTTTAGGGAGAGGAGCTGTGTTTGGGGCTGTGGGGCTCACTGGCCCTGTCCCCACACAGGGCTGGGAGCAGAGGCTGGGCCGTGCAGAGACCTGGTCCTGCCCTCCCACCTGACTGCCTTCAGATGGTTGCTGTAATTTCAGTGTTTTTCTTCTTGGCTGCTCACGAGCATGGGATAAAACACTGGAGTTTTACTGTGGGGTTTTTGTAGCACAGGCAGAAATAAACCCGACAGCCCCCCTGTAATTCTGCCATAAACTCGCCACGTGCAGCAGTGACTGGCTGGTAAAAGTCCAGCTGTGATTCTCAGCTCCGGTCCCTCCCCAGCCCATCTCGGAATGCAGCTGCAGGGGGAGTGGAGGAGCCGTGGGGCAGAGCCCTGAGCCGCAGGGACAGAAGCTGTGCTGTCCCTGTGCCTGTGCTCAGGGGACAGGGAGCTGTCACGGGGACGTGGCTCCAGGGAGCCGTGTGTGGCTGCTCCCTGCCGGTCTGGGTCCAGGAGCTGCCCCTGCAGCTGGATCCGCCCCAGGCTGTGCTTCCCAGCCCGTCCAGCTGCTCCAGCCAGCCTGGGATCAAGAGCTGCTGCTGCCTCCTCACATTCATTGCAGCTCCTGCCCTGACAGGGCCTTTGGGTGGCTTTGTTTTGATAACCTGGTGGCGATGTTCCTGGAAGTTTTGATCTTCCATCAATACTGGCAGTGCTTTTCCCTTTCTCTTCTCGCTGTGGCCCACCTGGGAGTTCCCTGGGCTCTGCAGGGAACCCATCTCTGTGTCCCCATCTGGCTGATCCGTGGGCAGCAGAGCAAACAGGGACTTGGGGCTTCAGCTCCTCCTCATGGCCCATTTTTCAGCCACTCAAGCTCAACCTGCATCCCACGGAACCACGATTGCTCCTGGTTTGACACACCCCATCTATTTGCTTAATGGGAAAATAATTTCATCCTATTTAAAATCACCTTCTCCTCCCCTCTCCTTCCTTGCTGAGGGGGTTTAACAGGTTTTCACTTGGCCTGCAGGGTCCTGGGTGTTGTGCTGGAGTGAGAAGTGACCGTGTTGAGGATGATGCATTTGTTTGATAGTGAGAGGTGAAAATGTAATATTATAAATTGATAAAAATATCAAAGGCTGGCACCACTTGGAGTAAGAAGATGCTGGCAAAATGGTATCTTTAACCTCTGGAACAGGGTAATTCCCAGACATGGAGGTGCATACTCGTAGTACCCCTTGGAAAAGAAACTTTGGAAGTGAGGGGGAATCTCCCAGGCGTATTGAAAGCCAGCGTTTTTTAGCAGTATTGATCTGGATTCTGCTCTGGATTGCTCTCTTGGGATTTGTTTTTCTTTCTGGTAACAGCAACAGTAGCAGCTCCAGGGGCTTTGGCTGGTGGGAATGAGTTGTCCTTGTCTGTACCTGGTTTTATTCAAACTGCTCCCAAGGCCCTCGCCCTGAGTTTGGGGGCTCTCCTGAGCGCCCCTGCCCTGCTGCCAGGCCAGGCTGGCCGGGCCGTGTGTCCCCCTGCCCAGGACACTCCGGGTGGGGTGGCAGTGCTGTGTCACCTGGGGTGTCCCTGCCACCCCTGCCACGTTTGTGTGCACCCTTTTCTGCTCCGGGCTTGCTCCTGTGGCTCTGGAATTCCAGTGGTTTATGATTTTAAGCTCTGTGATCTGCTCTCTGTTGCTTTTAACACGATGCTAACGCTTTGAAGGTCAGAAAGTGGCTGCATTCCCTGGGGACCTGGGCCCTGCTGGGGAATGGTTGGACCTGGTGGTCTGAGGGGGCTTTTCCAGCCTGTGATTCCATGCTCTGTGAAGTTCCCCACAGAGGAGCAGCTCTTGCAGGAGGTTTTGGGTCCTTTTCCCACCAAATCCCAGTGTGAGGCTGCCCTGGCCCCACGCCCTTACCCAGGGCTGGGTTTCCCTGGAACACACGGGACAGGGCTGAGCCTTTCTGGCCATTTAGGTCCCTCTGGAAGGTGAGAAGGAGCAGGAAATCAAACAGCTCCTGCATCTTCCCGCCGAGTCTGCTCCCTGCTGCCTGCAGGGCAGCTGGTGCAGCCGTGCAGCGCAATCCCTGCTGCTGCAGAGCGCCCGGGGTGCCCCTGGGGTGAGCCCTGTCAGAGGGGCCTGGGAGGCGCTCACCCAGCAGGGTGATGTGCTGCTCTGGTTTCTGAATTACCAGCAAAACCTACCTCGGAGGTGCTCTTTGGCTTAGCCCCAGCACTACTAAGTACCTGCTAACCCTTGCTCTCGCTTGCTGCTGCGTTACACAGAAAATGCAGAGCTGGCTCTTGGGCAACTCCTTCATGTAGGCAAGCCTCGAACATGTGCTACCTCGTTATCCACGTTGGGGATGATCTGAAATTCTCCTGAATCCAAAATTCACCCAGAAATTAAATGTAATCCCAAGTGCTGGTTATCTGAATCCTTCAGACATCCCTCAAGTCACACAACTAATCAGGATCATTGGGATGCAGCCTTTAAGCATCCTAATTTTATTCAGTCAGGAAAAATGTCACTACAGAATAAACCCCATTGCATGGTAAATCATCTGGATCCTTTTAGCAGGGTTTAACATTCTCATTTTCTCTTTTTTAGCATTTTCCATTAGGATCAGTGGAAAGGATTTGACTTGAGCACTCATGGACACCTCTCTTTGGCAAGGAGTGGCAAAGTCAAATCCGCGGCTTTCAAAACCTGCTCCACAATTAAATTTTCCGAAAGCCCTATTGATTTGGAGCGGGATTTTGTTTTTTGGGAGCTGATGGCAATGGGTATTAGCAGGCAGACATGATTCAAAGCTGAGCTCTGCTGACTGACAGTTCATTTCACAGTTTACTGCAGCTCTGTGTGCGCCTGCTGAGTGCCAGCGAGGGGCAGGGCTGCAGGGTGAGTGCCAGCTCCCCACGGCCCAGCATTTACAGAGGGACAAGTTCAAGGGCTGCCACCGTCCCTGAGGGAGCTGGGGGAGCCCCCAGGCTCCCAGCAGACCCCGTCCTTCCCCAGGGCTGTTCCCACTGGAAGGAACACCTGAGGTGGGTTTGCACCCTCCTGCTGGGGGAGGAGCAGCAGGCTCAGGGTTCAGCTCTCCTGGTCCTTTGTTTTTTGTATTTTCCATGGGGCTGGACATCTGCTGCCCTTGGTCCTTCAGGCTGGAGCCAGCCTGGGAGAGCTGGGGGGGCTCACCTGGAGAGGAGAAGCTCCAGGGGAGAGCTCAGAGCCCCTGGCAGGGCCAGAAGGGGCTCCAGGAGAGCTGGAGAGGGACTGGAGACAAGGGACAGAGGGACAGGACCCAGGGAATGGCTCCCACTGCCAGAGGGCAGGGCTGGATGGGATATTGGGAACTGGGAATTGTTCCCTGGGAGGGTGGGCAGGCCCTGGCACAGGTGCCCAGAGCAGCTGGGGCTGCCCCTGGATCCCTGGCAGTGTCCCAGGCCAGGCTGGACACTGGGGCTGGAGCAGCCTGGGACAGTGGGAGGTGTCCCTGCCATGGCAGGGGTGGGATGAGATCACAGAACCGTGGGATGGAAGGGATGGAAGGGCTGGAAGGGCTCTCAGGGCCCAGCCCGTGGCTCGGGGCTGTTTCCCCTCCCTGCAGCTCTTTCAGCTGTCAGCCATTGCTCTTTGCCTGCGGTGCCAGGTCCTGCCTTTCGGGCTCTCTGTTTAATGCTTTTTGGTCAAGTGTTCTCAGCTCTCATTAACGTAATCTGCCACTCCTTCCTGCCACCCTTGTGACAGAACTGTGTGTGAGCAACTGATGGGATGGGTGGTACGGATGTGCAGTTTCAGAAGGGAGTTATTGCCTCAGACCAAGCCATGTGTGGATGTGCTTTTGCTTCTCCGTTACTGCCTCCTCCCTTCCTTCTCTCCCTTGTTTCTGCTGAGGGAGCCCGCTGCCCTGCTGGGGTGCTGGGGTCACCGTGGTGCTGGTGGGAAGCTGCTGCAGTGCCAGATTTTCTGCCCTGGTCCCTGAACGCTGCGAGCCTCAGTAACTCACCTGGGCACGTGCAGCCCGTCAGCTGCCAGGCTCGGCACGGCTGCACGAGCAAAGTGTTCTCTTCAGCACATTATTTAATCCAATTTCTCTTCTGTGTGTTTGAGAGGCAGTGATGGGAAGCGAAGAGCTGAAGATTGGAATAACTTAGAGGCATCACAGTACAGGAGTGCGTGGGGAAGGGGGAGGACTCGCCCAGCTGTATTTTGCTGTCGTTTCTCTAATGATAACACTTAAATGGGCCCATTATCCATTCTGAAATGCAATTGTGGCAATGTACAATTTCCTGCACTGTGCTGAGCGAGGGACTTGACCTATTTAAATCTCAGAAGGAGAGAAAGAAAATGATGGCGTGTCGTTGCCTGCACCTGGAACTTGCAGACTTGCAGAAATTGCTCCTGGCTGGGGCTGTTCCCGTGAGGCTCTGCAGCCCCCAGGGCTGTCACAGGGACCAGAGCTCCCCACACCCCTGGACTCACCACGTTCCTGCCACGGGGAGCTCTGGAGCCAAACCCCTTCCCAGAGTCATTGGGTTCTGCACAGCTCCTCCATCTGCTGCCAGCTGGCTCGGGGGAAAATCCTGGAGACTTCCACGGCTGTGTTTCAGAGTAGATTGGAGATGCACTGGGATAGGGCAGGAAAGGAGGGGTTTAGATGGGATTTTGGGAATTGGGAATTGTTCCCTGGCAGGGAGGGCAGGCCCTGGCACAGGTGCCCAGAGCAGCTGGGGCTGCCCCTGGATCCCTGGCAGTGCCCAAGGCCAGGCTGGACACTGGGGCTGGAGCAGCCTGGGACAGTGGGAGGTGTCCCTGCCATGGCAGGGTGGCACTGGGAGGGCTTTGGGGTCCTTTCCACCTGAACCAGGCTGGGATTCTGCAGCTGTGTGACATTTACATGAGGATGTTCAAAGCAGTAACTCTGTCCAGGAGGGGCAAAGCTGCTGCCCCAGCAAAGGAGGGGTCCTGCTGGGTTGGGGTGGGGGCTTGGAGGGACCCACTCTCCTTTGGGGAGTGTTCACAGAATCCCAGCCTGGCTTGGGCTGAGAGAGACCTTAAAGCCCTTCTAGATCCAATCCCCTTCCATGGGCAGCGACAGCAGTGCATAATCTGCATTTTCTGTTGATTTGGTAACGACTGAAACTTTATGGGAAAGAAAATGGGGGCTTGTGAGCTTGGGGGGGAAAAAAGGAGGAAAGACTGATTCTTAGTGAAGGTGGGATTCCATCATTGGGTTTTGAGCTCCTGAGCAGCAAAGTCACATATTGCACAACTCTCTTTGGCTCCAGCTGCAACAGCAGCATGGGAAGGTGGCAAAGCTTCAGTATTTGCGTGTTCTGTGGCCTGGGTTGAACTTTTGCCAATGTTCCAAGGGAAGATCATACAGTTTCTGAGCACTCACCAGGAAATTTGTACGGAGAGTTGGGAAGATGTAAGTGAACATTTGTGTGGTGGAGATAATCACATATGGGTGGGGACTGTGCTGCAGGATGACATGAGGGGGAATTTTGAAGTCGCATGTGTGTTAACAGATGGCTCAACCTGACACCAAATGTGAATTTCTTAGTGCAGAAACCAACAAGAACAATTTAAAAATCATGGGTTTGTGAAATAATGAAGAAAATGACCTCATACTTTAATCCTGGGTTAATTACCTAATTGGAAAGGGTTTGCCTTCTTTGGAGTGCTGTGACCCCAGGAGCTGCACAGATGGTGTCAGGCTGATCCCAGGGGTGTTGGTGGCACTGCTGGGCAGGACAGCAGCCAGGAGCCACCACCTGAAATGTGCCTGCAATGGCTTTTTCTGGGCTCAGAAAGGTGCAGAGCTCAGCGAAATGCCTGAGCTGGGCTTTGCCTGTGGGGGCCCTGGAGGTGGGAGCAGAGAGCCTTACCCCAGTGCTGGGGACAGGGCTGGGCTGGAGCCCTGTCACCGCTGGCCACTGCTGTCACCAGCCAGGCTCAGCCCGGGGGGCTTGGGAAGGCCCCCCTTTGGAATCACAGCGCGTTTGCTCTTGGAAGGGACCTTAGAGGCCGTGGCAGGGACACCTTCTACAGCCCAGGCTGCTCCAGGCCATGCCAGTCCTGCTCCTGGTGCCAAGGGAAGAGCTTTCCCCAGCCCTGGCTCCCGTCCCAGGTCAGGAGGAGCTGGAGCTGCTGGCTGCCCTCACAGGCCATGCTCGGGTGTCACTGTTTGTCACAGCTCTGCAGATGACCCGGGGTCCCTGGCTGGGGCAGGAACCATCACTCTGCCCTGCACCTCGGCAGCATTTCAAACGCCACAACTGGAATTTTGGATTTTTCCCTACCCTGGAAGTACAAAGATTAGTGCATAACGCTCACGGTGCATTGTGGCTTTTCCTGCTTTGGAAATGCAGCACAAACCTGCTTTAAACCCAGCAAACACCAGCTGAAGGCTCGCATGGTTACACAGCCTAATTATAAACATTCTGCACATTCCAAAAGCACAGCGGAGTAAATAAATGCATCACCCAGCTGAAGAATGCATCCCTCAGTGTCAGACAGTGAACACTTTGGAAAGTAATTAAAAGCAAGTATCCATTGGAGTTCTGCAATTTAGCAGAAGTTTAGATTTTACTTCAGAAACTGGGATGGAGTGGAGGGGAGCCCCCCCATGCAAACAATATCCATGAATATTCATGTCTCTGGAGCTGGAAAATGGGCGATTTCTGCTGAGAGGAGAAAAGAAGTGGTTTTTTTTCTGGTTATCTTTGAAGGGGAAAGGGTGTGTGCATTATAGAAATAACTTGTGCTGTTCTGCTGTCACAGTTTGTTGCTCGGGGCACGGGGCTGGGCTGCCCCTCCCTGGAGCACGGGGAGCTCTTGGATCCATTCATTCGTTACTGAGAGAGCAGCGCGGCAGCTCCTGCTCTGCTCTGAGCAGCTCCAGTCCCGCTGAATTCTCCTTGAGGCCGGGGCAGGCATTCCTGAAATAGCCCCTACTGTGCACGAGAGCCTGACAGGACATGATAGAACCCATTTTATTTATCCAGCTCTCCTCCGTGTAACGTGTCGCGTCACCAGGGCGCCCAGCTCGGCTCTGCTGGCAGTCACGGCGAGCCTGCTGGGTCACAGGAGCAGAACATGGCCCGGGGTGCCTCTGCTGGGGTGTACCTGCACGGACAGCGAGCCTGGGTGCTGCCCCGGCGTGTGCTCCCTCTGCTGCGGGGGGCAGAGCATCCCCCGCCCCGGCTGTGTCCCAGCATCCCCGGCTGTGTCCCGGCTGTGTCACAGCATCCCCGGCTGTGTCCCGGCTGTGTCCCGGCTGTGTCCCGGCTGTGTCCCGGCATCCCCAGCCCTGGCTGTCCCAGCTCTCCTGGAGCCAAGTGCCCCCGCCACGCTCCCCATCCCTGCTCTGCCCAGGAGAGGCTTTGGCTCTGCAAAAGAGGATATTTTGGATAGGAAGGGCTTGTACTCAGGATCCGCCAGAGCCCTTTTTAATCAAGGAATGGCAGTGGATGAGTGCTGGGTCAGACGTTGCCCAGGCTGGGTTCTGGCTCTTTGGGAAGGCCGAGGTNCCCGGCTGTGTCCCGGCTGTGTCCCGGCTGTGTCCCGGCTGTGTCCCGGCTGTGTCCCGGCATCCCCGGCTGTGTCCCGGCATCCCCAGCCCCGGCTGTCCCAGCTCTCCTGGAGCCAAGCGCCCCCGCCACGCTCCCCATCCCTGCTCTGCCCAGGAGAGGCTTTGGCTCTGCAAAAGAGGATATTTTGGATAGGAAGGGCTTGTACTCAGGATCCGCCAGAGCCCTTTTTAATCAAGGAATGGCAGTGGATGAGTG
>VZSE01000819.1:0-10373 GCA_013398275.1 Promerops cafer | reverse complement strand
TGTCCCCAGTCCCAGCGTGGTGTCCCCAGCCCTGCTGCGGTGTCCCAGCCCCTCTGAGGTGTCCCCAGCCTCACCTTGGCGACAGCCACGGCACAGGCGTGTCCCCAGATCTCGATCAGCTGCTGCCGCCCGAAGCGATAATCCTCCAGCAGCTCCTTCTCCATGGCCTCCGCCTCCGCCTGGCTGCCTTGGGGACAGTCACCGCTCAGGACAGAGGCGACAGAGCTGTCCCCACACCCCCAGAGAGGTTTCAGGACCCCGCTCCACCACCGGGGACGGGATTTTGGGGGGACTCGGGGTGGGCACCGCGGTGGCCCCGCGGTGGGGACGGACACAGATGTCACACGGAGGGGACCGTGCCCCCCCGGGCCGGGGCGGGAGCGGCGCTCGGCCGGGCTGGCGGCGGCCCCGGTTCCCCGGTTACATAAAAGCGAACAAAGCCGTGGTTGTTCCGCCGCCGGCGAGCCCGGAGCTGGCAGCGCCCAGCGCGACAATAATTGCTCACATCTGTTGGCTTCACCTGCGCGGGCGGAACGGCCTGGGCCGCCTCCAGCGCCCGCCGCGGCCGCCGTGAGAGAACCCGAGCCCCGCCGGGACGGGATCTCGGCGGTTCCGGGAAACCGAGCGGAACTGGGGGGATCCGTACCCCGGTTTGGGGGGGAAAGGTCGCACCCCGCTCAGAGCCAGCCCCGGGTTGGAGTCCCGCGTTGGGGTGCCAGGCTGCAGGGTGGTCCCACCCCATCCAGGCTGTCCCCACGGACCAGCCATATCCTGGCAGAGCCCAGAAATCCCTTGGTCATTCCAGCAGGCCCCCAGCAAGCTCCTGGTTCCCCCATTCCCACATCCCATCCCTTGGCTGTCCTGATAAACCTGCCAGGAAAACTTCATCCCGTCCCGTCCCGTCCCGTCCCGTCCCGTCCCGTCCCTGTCCCCAGTCCTTTGGTGCCCTCTAGTGCATCCCAGCCCTGTTCCAGCCCCACACGGGGGGGTCCTGGCGACAATATCGGGGGGGAAGGGACCGAGCGGTGCCCGGAGCCCCTCCCGTGGCGAGCGGGGGTGGTCGGGCCCAGCTGTATTGTCCCTCGCCCAACAAAAGCCACGTGTCTGCCACAATTCCCCACGTCCGTTCCCGGAGAACATTGTCCCTAATCGCTGCTGGCACGGCCACTCCTGGCCCCGGCCCCGCGCGGGGCTGGCAGCGGCCCCGCGGTGGGGACACGGCCGGGGGCTCCCCGGGAGCTGCGGCCCCACCCCCGAAACACATCCCAGTCCCACATCCTAGATCCATATCCCAGCTCCGCATCCCGGTCCCGTATCTCGGTCCCGTTCCCGTTCCGCCGCTCCCCCCCGGCACAGCCCGGCCGTGGGACCTCCCCCGTCCCCACCGCGTGTCCCCGCTGTCCCCGCTGTCCCCATCCCTGCCCATCCCGGGGTCCCGCGGGTCCCCGCGCTCTTCTCCCGCCGCCTNCGCCTCCCGGAGCACCCCCGCCGCAGCCATGGAGACCCGGGATGCGGTTGCTCCGGCAACGGCGGCTCCGTGGGTACCGAACCCCCCCGGCCCCGTGGGACACCCGTGGGGACCGGGACCCTGCCCGGGGATCCCGCGAGCAGCGCGGGGGGGCTGGGAGCGACCCGAGGCAGCTCCCGGGGCAGCGGGGAGGTCCCGTTCCACCCCCGCGGGGTCCCGGCACCGGAGAACGGGGCCCGTCCCGGGGCAGCCCCGGCTGAGCGGCGCCGCCCGGCGCTGCCGGTTCTGCCGGGGGTGCTCCTCGGGGGGACCCCCGGGCTCACCTGAGGTACCGCGGCGGCTCCCGGGAGGGGCAGGACGCAGAGCTCATGGCGGGGAGCGGGACGGGAGCGGCGGCGGAACCGAACCCTCGGCAGGAGCGGACCCGGCGGGAGCTGCACGGAGCCTCCGGCTGGACCGGATCCGGTGGAATCTCCGCGGAGCCTCCGGTCAGACCGGATCCCGTGGGAACGGCGGGGACCCTCCGGTCGGACTGGATCCGCTGGGAGCGGCGGCTGTTGGGACCCTCCGGTCGGAGCGGACCCGGCGGCTCCGGCTGCTCTGGATCCCGTGGGAATGCCGAGGATCCTCCGGCCGGACCGGGGCCGGCGCTCGGCGGTGCCGCCCGGGGGGAGGCGGCTCCGGTGCCCCCGCCCCACTCCTGGTCCAGCCCCGCTGCTGGGAATGCCGCCCGCGATTCCCACCCCCGGGGATTCAAAATCGTGCTGGAATTCTGGTGTTAAACCCCCCCAGATCGGTGCTTTTCCAGCGGGATCCGCATCCCTGAGATCAGGGGACACGCGGGGAGGAGGACAAGGACACGGCCCCTCCCTCCATCCCATATTCCCAGCCCACATTCCCAGGAAAATCCCCCCGGAGCTGCCAAACTCCAGGGAGAGACAGGAGGTGTCCAGGAGCCACATGGTTCCCAATCCCAAAGGGGGATCCCCAATCCCAAAAAGGATTGATTTATTTATTTATTACTGATTTATTTATTATTAATGAACAGGACTTGGAACAAGCTTGGGATGGGGGAAACAGCCTGGAAAGCGACAGGAAAAGGGGGGAAAGTTTGGGAAAGAGCTGGAAAAGGCCAGGAAAGGCAGGATTTGGGGATTTGGGGATTTCAGACGTAGTTCTGCAGCCCGAACTTCTCGCGGTCCAGCTCGGCCGGGGGCCGCAGGAAATAGAGCTCCTCCAGCGTCGGGGGCACCCAGCGATCCGTGTGGAAGCGGGATTCTCCCACCTGGAAAAGCAGGAATTGTGCCGGGAATTTCGGGAGGAGCCGCCCCGGGGCCGGGCCTGGGTGCTCCCAGAGAGGATGAGGGGAAGGGGCAGCACTGCCCCACATTCCAGAGGGATTCTGCCAGCCTGGAGTGATCCCAGAATGCCAGGGGATCCCAAATCCATGGGGATGGAGCTAAATCCCATGGGACCACAGAGGGGCAGCCCCCCCCGTCCTGCCCCTTTTTCCTCCAGGAACCAAAAGCCTTCCAGCCTGGAGTGACCCCCGATTTCTAGGGAATCCATGGAGCTGAATCCATGGGGATGGAGCTAAATCCCATGGGACCACAGAGGGGCGGCCCCCCCACTCCCACTCGTAATTCCCACTGCGAATCCCGAACCTTCCAGCCAGGAATGTCCCGCATGATCTTGGCCTCCTCCTCCAGGTTCTCCCGCAGCATCCGGAGAGTTCTGTGGGACAGAGGCCATGGAAGGGGATCCCGATCCCAAGGGGAAGTCCCCGGCTCCCAGGGGGATCCCGCTGTCCCCGTACCTGCGGTCGGACTCCGCCTGCAGCAGCGGCATCAGCGCGATGCGAGCCTCGAGCTCCTCGATCAGCAACCGCCTGCAGGGCACGGGCACTGGGCGGACTGGGGGGCACTGGGAAGGGCTGGGAGGGCCTTAAAGAGGACTGGAAAGGACTTGGGGGTTCTGGAGGGCACTGGAAAGGGTTGGGAAGGGCCCTGGGGCGCAGTGGGAAGAACTGGGGGAGCCCTTGGAAGGATTGTGGGGGCCCTGGGGGGAATGGGAAGGGGCACTGGGAGAGTCTGGAGGGAACTGGGAAGGACTGGGAAGGGCCTCAAAGGGCCCTGGGGGTGCCGGGAGCCATGTGGGAAAAGCCCAGCCCGGTGCCAGGAGCGCAGGGAGCCCCGGGATGCGCCGGGACGACCGGGAACGGGCAGGGGATGCCCGCCGGGGGGCTCCCGCGGACAGGGAGAGTCACCTGCGCTCGCGGTTCCACTTGACGAGGGTGTAGTAGCCCAGCAGGAGGCTCCCGATGCCGAGCGCGAACAGGCTGTACCCTGTGGGCCGTGAGGGGAGCGGGGGGGGCGCTCAGCGCGGAGAGGCCCCACGGCCCCGCTCCTTCCCCCGCCGCCCCTCCGCGGCTCCCTCCGGGCGCACCTGAGAGGCCGCGGCGCGGGAGGTGCCGCTTGTAGTCGATGGGGCCGTACCCTCCCGGCGGGGCCATGTCCTGCTTCACCTTCGGCGCCGCCATTGCGGCGCTGCTCGATGACGTCACCGAGCCGCGCTGCCCGCCCGCCCAGTTCCCGCGCGCGGGAAATCACGTGCTACAGCCACGTGAGCGGCGAAGCCGCTGCTTAAAGGGGCAGCGCGCGCTTAAAAGGGCAATGCCACAGGTGGGGCTACAACTTGGGAGGACCATTGGGGTCACCTGAGCCGCCCCAGGGGTCCCCGAGCTCACCTGGGGGGCTCAGAGACCCCCGTGGCTGACGGGGATATGGGGGAGCTGCAGGATGAGCCCCCCACTCCCATCCCAATCCTTGGCTCTGCTGCTTCCGAGTGCCAGGAATTCGCAGGAATCCCGGCAGCTCCAGGTGCATTTACCTGTGCAGCCCCCAGTGACTCCCCCTCAATCCCGAGGATCCCAGCAGGAGCAGGGAAAGGATGCCCGGGATGCCCCGGATGCTTTTCCTGTCTCCGGGTGAACGCTCCCAGCCCATCCCGTCCCCCGGGGATGTTTTCCGGCCCCGGCTCTGGATCGAGGCCGCCGCGTCCCAGCTCTAATCCCGCCCTAACCCATCGGCTCCGCCGGGACTGAGGGATTTGGCGGGCGGCAGGATTTCCGGGGCCAAACGCGAGCTATTCCCAATCCTTGGAGATTGCGGGCATTCCCAGAGGGATGGATCAACAGCTCGGAGTCAGGTGGGATCCATCAATTCCTTGGGATCTTCCTCCCAGCCAACAGGATCAATCAATCAATTCCTTGGGATCACCTTCACACCCAACAGCATCCATCATTTCCTGGGACCATCCTCCCATCCAGTGGGATCTTTCAATTCCTTGGGATCTTCTTCACACCCAATGGGATCCATCACTTTTCTGGGACCATCCTCTCATCCAATGGGACCCTTTTTTTCCTTGGGATCATTTTCCCACCCAAGAGGATCCATCAATCCCTTGGGATCACCCCCCCTCAGACGGGATCCATTCCCAAGATTCCCCGGCAATCCCACAGGAGTCGCACATGGAAAACGGGCTGGAAAGCACCGAATATCCTGAATTTTCCCACCCCTCCATGCTGGGCTTCACCCGGAGCGGGATCCATTCCCCGATTCCCTCTTTTCCCAATCCTGGAGCGCGGCCGCGATTCCACCGGTGACCGGGAATTCGGGACAGTTCCACGGGAATTCCCGCGTGGTCGTGGCTCTTCCCAGGCTGCCAAAGACGCTCCGAGAACTTGGATTTTATCTGGAATTGGGGGAAAAATAAAATCTGGGAACATCCTTGGCCTGTTGTCCTTCCAGAGGGAAACGATCCAATGGCTTCGTGAGTTTTCCTGGAATGTTCAGGTGAAATCCAAGCGTGGTGGAGCAGGAATTCCAGGTGGGAATGAAGAAGAGTCTGGATTTATGGATTTGCTCTCTCTGAATGCCAGGAAGATGCTCTGTCCATGAAATTCCACAGAAATTCCACAAAAATCCCAGATTTTTGCTGCCTTCTTTTCCTGTTCTCCCATCTTCCCAGGTTTCTTGGGAATAAACCCCAGCAGAGGAAGGAGCAGATCCAGCTTTGTCTGGGTGATCCATGAGAGGCATCCCGACCCCCAAAATCCTGGGAATATGAGGCAGATCCAGGAGTTTTTTCCATTTGTTTTTTGACATTATAACCCCCCCAATACAATTTTCACTTAATTAATTATTGATTAATTACCGGTTCCAGATCCTTCCGCTGGCAGGATTAGTGGGACTTAATAAATTTTGGGATTTATTCCAGAATATTTCGAGTCCCAACAAATCCACGGAAAAAAATCCCACCCTGTTCTCCCTCCTTCCCAAAGGAGAGGGAAAAATGAGCCAAATTTGGATTTTTTCCCAAAATCTCCCGACATTTCCTGCATTTCACCCCCATCTGCAGCCCAAATTCTGTTTTCCACCTGGGACTGAACTTCGGGAACTCAATTCCAATTCTTCCTTTAAAAAAAGGGATAACTGGCTGGCTGGAGTTTTGGATTTCCTACGTTTTCCTCAGGAACGGCAGGTGCAGGAATCCCTGGAATATTAAACAATTCAGGAAATCACCTTTTTTTCTGAGCTGGGAACGCTGAGGAAGAAGAGCCTTGGATAGAAAAAGATTCCAACCCCTTTTTTTTTTTTCCATGGCGAAAATCCAAATCCCGACCATCGGGAATGAAATCCAAGAAAAACCACAGGGCTCCCCAGTTCCACCGCGGGAATTTTCCCAAGAAAATCCGGGATTTTTTTATTTCACATGTTGCTAAAATCTAAAGTACAACGGTGCTTCCTCGTTATCCGCGGTGTCCTAAAAAATCCCAAAATCCTGGCGGCTCCGAGCGGGAATTTTATGGCTTTAGGGACCCCCTGGATCCGGGAGCCGGAGCCCCCCGGAACAGCTCATGCAGCGAAGCTCGGGAAGAGCAGGAAAACGGGATCCGAGGATCCTGAGGGATCTGTGGGAATCGAAGGGCTGGGTGGTGTTCCCACGGATCCAAGAGATCTCTGGGATTCGGGAACGCCAAAGGGGATTCAGGGGCCTCAGGGATTCCAGAAATCCAAAAGCCCTCAGGAATTTGGGAATCACAAAATGGATCCACCAGACCTCAGGGATTCCAGAATCCCAAAGGGGATCCAAAAGCCCTTGGAGAATTCCGAATTCCAAAGGGGATTCAGCAGCAGGAATAAACCCAAGATTTGTTCCCAAATTCCCCCCTCCTCCCCCATTCCCAAACATTTCCCTTCCTGGGCAGAATTCCATGATGGGAATTTTCTGTTTCATTGAGATTTTTCTCCCATTTTTCCCATTTTTTTGTGGGGCTTTTTCCTGGAAAGAGGAGACCGGGAAGAGGTTTGGAAAATCTGTATTGAAGAGTTGGAACAACTTTGAACCTGAACCATCCCAATCCCCAAAAACCCCCACCAGAACATGGAACTGGGACTCCGAAGGAAAAACCATTCCAGCATTCCAACATGGAATCTTTTCCCAGATTGATCCCAAATTTGGCAGAACGTGGATGGAATAAAACAAATCCTCCAAATTCCCGGCAACATTCCAAGAACCACCAGGAAAAACCACGTCAGAACCAGACTGGATCCCAGGAGCCACATTCCAGGCGGGAATTTGGAGTTTCAGCCTCATTCCAGGCTGGATTTTTGATTTTTCCAGCCTCATTCCAGGCTGGATTTTGAGTTTCAGCCCCATTCCATAAAATATTTTGGTTTTCCAGCCTCACTTCAGGTTGATTTTCCCTCCCCTTCTAAACAAATCTCCACCCATCTCCCAAATCATTTTTTGGGGAATTTATCCTGAATTATCCATCCAAAAAAATTCGGGATGGAACATTTTGGAGTCTGTGCACAGAGACCTGTTTGGATTTTTAATTCCAAATCCTTCAATTCCAACATTCCCGATTATTTTAACGATCCAGAGTTGGCTGAAATTCTGATTTCCAAGGGAATTCTGCGGGGATCCAAAAAGTTTTGACGTCGTTTTTATCCCATTGAATCCTTCTGCTCCTCTTTCATTCCCTGTTTTTGTTCAGGAATCATCCAAACACTGGGAATAAATGAACCAGGTTTTCCACCCCACCCAAAAAAAGAAAAATTGGATTTTAATTGAAGGAATTTTGTTGGGATTTTTTATGGGAATAAATGAACTTTTTCCAAACGTTGACATCCATGAGGAAAAAAAACAGGAGAGGAAAATCCCCCTGAACCAACCCCAAAAAATTCCACGTGGGAAAGGAACGGCAACTTTTCCATAAAATCCAATGGAATTTAAGGAATTCCACGTCACCCCTCCATCGGCATCTCCCAATCCAAGCTTGGAATGAAAAGAAAACTCCAAATTCCAAAATTCCGACCCAATTCCCACGTTTGAGCTCTTCACATCCCTATGGAAAACACCCCAAAATCTGCATCCAGGTGGGAATTCCGGGGGTTTTTAACCCAACAAATCCCAGTTTGGAAAATGAGGGGGGTTTTTCCTAAGCTAAATCCCTGACATCGAAACGCCCGGAAGAGTGGGAAAAGGGAGGGGGTTCGTCACTCAGATCCAAGCGGGATGATCCCGAAGGAATTCTTGGCTTCAGCGATTCCTAAGAAAATAAATCCAGCTTTTCCTGAATTCCACCCCCCCCTCCACCGCTCTTTTTTTTTTTTTTTTAATATATAGATCTCTAAATTATATATATTTATAATTTCCCCAAGGAAACTCCCAAAATTTCCCAAAGAATTCTTATCACTGGAATAAGGCCTGGAATTCTGCCCCTTGGATTTGTCTAGAATTCGGGAAGAAGCCCAAGGAAGAAGAGGATGAGAAACCAAAATGAAACCAAACTGGCCCCAGAAGGATTTTGGGTTGAACCTCTGGAATTCCCAAAAAAACGATGGAAAACTCCATCCCAAATGGATACAGGAGCATGCTTGGGATGCCCGGAAGAACTCGAATCATGGAAGGAAGTATTGGGAATGGCCAAAATTCCCGGTGGGAATCGGGAATCACTCCCAACTCTCCCTGCCTGCATCAGCCTCTGGAATTCCTATAAATTTTGGAATAATATCCCTCAAAACAACAACAGAAAAGGGAAAAAAAAAAAATAACCCAACCAACCCTCCCAAAGGAAAAAAATTCCCCAAAAGTTTTGCTTTGGAGTCTCTGGGAACGTCGGGAAGGCCCAAAATTTGCGGGATGAGAAAGAACCAAGGTGGTTTTTGTCTCTCAGTAACTGCAAGGGTTGGAAACTACCAACAGTTCCGAAGTCTGTTCCAACCAGAATCCAAGGAAAGAAGTGGGAATTTCCCGCAGCAATTCCCACTTCCCAGCCAAGTTTTGGGTGGCAGCCGATCCCTAAGAAAAAAAAACCAAACCATACTCAACCGGAATCGGGAATTTGCACTTCTTTTTCACGGAATCGTCGGAATTTTGGGAATATTGGGATGTGCTGTCTGCTTTCCCGGCTGGAAGAGGAGCAAGGAAAAGGAGCAGCCATGAACTCGGCTCACTAAACGCAGGATGGGGCTGGAATTCCTCTCTCCACGCCCCAAAATTCCGGAATTCCGGAGCGTTCCTGGCAAGAAGTTCGGCGTCGGCGAAGGCAGAGAGGAGTCGCTGAGTCCTTTTTGTTTTTGTGCTGGTGCCAAAAAAATTCCAAAACTAAATACGGAAAAAGCCAACCAAAAAAAAGAAAAATTAAGGAATTCTTCCCCCTTTCCCTGCCAGCTTCCATGAAAAATCTGGGAGCCAACGGAGCCGGGATTCGGCCACCCCAGCGCGGTCACTTCTCCCGGCAGGGACGGATGAGGAGTGGTGTTGTTGCATCCTAGAAAGCCTCGGGGCGTTATCCAGCTGGGATTAAAGCAGATTCCACGGAACTGTGGTAGAAAAACAAGGATGGCAGAGCCTGGAAAAGTTCTCCCTTGGGAATTATTTCCACGTGGCCGACTGTGGGATGGAGCGGGGCGGGATCATATCCAGCAGATACTCGCGCTGCCGGTCCACGGCCGAGGCCGATTTGTGCACGGCCAGAGCGGGGCTGACGAAGGGCAGGGCCCCACCTGCAGAAAGAAGGGAGCTTTGGAATGATGGAATAGCACGGGAATGAGGGAAAAAATCCCACTTTAATTCCAAACGGATAAACCTGGAATTTTTATTGGTTTAACCTCCTGAATCCACCATTTGATGAGGACAAACTGCTCCAACACCAACTGGTGACAACTTTCACCTCAAACCCTTGCCATCACCCCACAAAAATTCCCACCTAAAAACTGGGAATTTTGGGCTGTGATTCCAAGGAGAAGAAGCTTCCTGGGTGTGGGAATGCATGAAATAGAGCCTCCCTGAGTCCCTCAGGGAGAGAGAGAGAGAAATGCAGGGACCAAACTGGAGCCTTTAGAGAAATAAAAATACATTAAGCCACACAGACATGAAATAGAAGTGCGAGTTCCAGTTTTAAGTGAGTAGAAATATATTTTAAGTGCCTTAAGAAACTGTATTAGGTAGTAAAGCCCTAAAGCCAAGTTTAAAGTTCAGTAACTTAGCTCCAGACGTAACAAAACCAGCAGCACATGGCTTGCATTTCTAGATAGAACAGGTAGAGCTCTTTACTGAACAGATGTCTCAGGTTAAAGGAAGAGGCTGGGGGGAGTCTTCTACTGCCATCTGTCAGAGGGGGGCAGTTCCCTCCTGTTCNGCAGTTGCCTTCTGTTAATTGGTCACCTGATTGGGTGGGGCAGTTCTCTCCTGTTAATTGGTCACCTGACCAAACCAGGTGGGGCAGTTACCTGCTGTTAATTGGTCACCTGACCAGGTGGGGCAGTTCTCTCCTGTTCATGGCCACCTGATCAGACCAGCTGGGGCAGTTCTCTTTATCTGTTCCACAACCAAT
>VZSE01000813.1:224-10616 GCA_013398275.1 Promerops cafer | reverse complement strand
TGCAGCCAGGCCTGCAGCTCCTCCTGCGGGCGTGGGGTGGGGGGGTGGTCAGGAGGGGCTTCCTTGGCCTCCCAGCAGAGTCCCAGCCAACCCCAGGGCCCCCTGGGTGATGCCAGATCCTCCAAGTCTTCCGCAGGCACTCATGTTCCCTTGGGCACTGCCAGCCCCTCACCGCGTCCTCATGGCACCCCTGGCCATCCCCTGCTCCTCTGAGCATTGCTGGCCACTGCTGACTATGTCCCCCGGCCATCGCTGTGTACCCCAGTCACTGCTGGCCACCACCACGTCCCCTGGACAACTACAGCCCCCCTATATATCCTGGGCACCGCTGGTGTCCCCCTGGGAACAACCAGCCACCCTGTGTCCCTCTGGACCTCTCTGACCACCCACATCCCCTGGGCACCACTGGCCACCACCACATCCCCCAGCCACCCTCTGCCCCCTGGGCTCCACCAGCCATCCCGTGTCCCTCCAGGCCACCCCTCACCTCATCCTTGCCATGGAATAGCCACTCGCTGCCATTGCTGAGCCTAGGGACAGAGCACAGACACCAGTGCCACGCATGCCCACTGTGTCGCCCCGCACAGCGCCGCACCCTCACCTGAGCTTGAAGACGTGTTTCTTCTTCTTGTAGCCCGCGGGCACCTCGCAGCGGGCGTCCCACAGCCCCAGGGGCTCCTCGCCCTGGCACGGCAGCCCCAGCGCGCGGCTCTTGGCGTCCTTGAAGAAGGCGAGCTGGCCGCCCCGCAGGACGCAGTACCGGGTGCTCCATGACCTGCACCAGCCCTGTGTCACCCCGGGGACACCGCCCCGCCGGGGACACCGCGCTCGCCGCCACCGCTGCTGTGCCTACCGGTTGGATGCACGCTTGGTGGCCGCCTCCAGGTCATGCTTGCGGCCGAGGTAGCCCTCCAGTTGGACACTGCTGACACGGGCGGGCAGCGTGGCCGGCTCCTCCGGCTCCTCCCGCGGTGGCCGTGGGGTCGGTGACACCGGCTCCTCATCACCTGTCCTTGGTGCCAGCTGTTGCGAGGCAACAGCGTGGTTATGCCGCAGTGTCACCCACCCACTGCCTTTGATGGACCCACGGCAGGGTGTTGTCCCCTCCCGTGGTAGCACTGGGCACATGAGTTGCTGTCACCAGTGGGTCATGGACCTCAGTCTGGTGGCCTGGGGGTGGGTCACCCCAGGTCTCTGTACCAGTGACCTCGCCAGCTCTGTAATGTGGGAAGTGGTGTCTACTGGGAGGACCCCAGTGAGTGGCTGGATGCCAATGACCCCTCTGTAATGTGGGAACTGGTGACTGCTGGGAGGACTGCTCAGAATCCCCATCCCAGATGTGATCGCCCCAGTGAGTGTCTGGGATCCTGCAGTGAGTCCAGCCCTGGGACCCTCTGCGCAGTGCCAGTGACCCCACCAGATCCGGTTGTGTGGGAACTGATGGTTATTGGGAAGACCCCAGTGAGCATCTGGGACAAGATCCCGCCCTGGGACTCAGTACAGTGTCAACGTCTGTGTGGTGTCCACGTGTCCAGCTCCAGTGTGCAGGAATTGGTGGCTACTAGGAGGACCCCAGTGAGTGGCTAGGACATGGTCCAGCCCTAGGACCCCCAGATCTCGGTGCCAGTGACCCCACCAGCTCCAGTATGTGGGAACAGGTGGGTACTGGGAAGACCCCAGCAATCAGCTGGAACCCTCAGCACAGTACCTGTGAAGCCACCAGCTCCAGTACACAAAAACTGGTGGCTACTGGGAGGACCCCAGTGAGTGGCTGGGACATGGGCCAGCCCTGGCACCCCCCAGTCTTGGTGCCAGTGTCTCCTCAGATTTGGGGTGATGAGGTTGAACCAAGATAGATGAGCAGTCCTGGGAGCCACCTCAGTGTTGTTGCCAGCCCATGGGACATGGGGACAGTGGGAGGTCTGGCTGAGGACCATGGCATCAGTGCCATCATCTCAAGGCATCAGTGGTGCCTGACGAAGGGGACGCCCATCCAGCTGGGTGCCACAGGAGGGCCCCTGTCCCCAAGGAGCCAGGAGATGCCCATGTCCCCAGACAGGCAGTGATCTTGTCCCCAGATGTGTAGGCAGGGGTCTTGTCCCCAAGCAGGTGAATGTGATCTTGTTCCCAAGGAGGCAGATGTCCCAGGTAGAGGGGGCTCCTGTCCCCAAGCAGAGAAAAGTGTCTGTGTTCCTGAGCAGGCAAAGACCACCCTGTCCCCAAGGAGCCAGAAGATTCCCATGTCCCCAGGAATGCAGAGCAGGACCCTGTCCCCAGGGAGATGACCATGTCCCTGAGCCAGCAGAAATGTTCATGTCCCCAAGTAGGTTCTCAAGGATCCTGTCCCCATGCAGGGGAAAGTGATCTGGTCCCCAGGGATCCAGAGGATGGCCATGTTCCCAAGCAGGCTGGCAGAGAGCATTCCTGTCCCCAAGCAGCTGAAAGCGGCCATGTCCCCAAGCAGGCAGAGAGGATCCTGTTCCTGAGTAGCCAGAAGATGTGCACGTCCCTGTGCTGGCAGAAATGATCTTGCCCCAAGGAGCCAGGAGATGCCCATGTCCCCAGGCAGGCAGAAGGGGTTCCTGTCCCCAAGGAGCCAGAGAATGCCCATGTCCCTGACTAGGCTGGCAGTAAGCAGAGAGGGCTACTGTCCCCAAGCTGATGAAAGTGGCCGTGTTCCCAAGCAGGCAGAAGGGTACATTCTCCCTGAGTAGCCAGAAGATCCCCATGTCCCTGATGTGGTACAAATGAGCTTGTTCCCATGTAGGCACTCAAGGATCCCATCCCTGGGCAGGGGAGAGTGATCTGGTCCCTGAGGAGCCAGGAGATGCCCATGTCCCCAGGCAGGCAGAAGAGGCAGAAGGGGTTCCTGTCCCCAAGCAGGCAGAGCCACAGAGAGCCATCGTGTCCCTGCACAGGCATAGCACGTGCGAGGAGCAGAGAGTTGGCAGTGAGCACAGGGGCTGGCACACGGTGACAATGCCCTGTGGGCAACGATGCCTGCCTCGCAGGGTGATAATGCTGCAGGGTGTTACGATGCCCCACAGGGTGCTGATGCCTTGTAGAGTGACAATGTCCCACAGGGTGATGATGCCCCACAGGGTGACAGTGCCCCATGGGGTGACAGTGTTCCATACGGTGACTGTGTCTCTTGGGGTGACGATGCTCCACAGAGTGATAATGACCCACAGGGTGAAAATTCCCTGTGGGGTGCCGATGTCCTGCACGGTTCTGATGATGTCCCACAGGGTGACAATGCCCCACAGGGTGCTGATGTCCCATACAGCAATGATGTCCCTTGGGGTGACACAGTGACCCCAGGGCAGACACTCCAACTGTGGCTGCTGCATGGATCCCAGACACACGCATACACCATAGGTGCCACCCCCCATGTCACCCCAGGAGTTGGGACAAAGGGGACCTGCAGTACCCCTCTGCCCGCCCAGCCTTTTTGGGGTAATTCAACATTTATTCAACACAAGGCAAGGACAGGGTGAGGGTTGGGAATACGGGGATCTGGGAACACAATGAGGTCACAGTCATGGGGGGTGCCAGGAGCTGTGGGACATGCAGGGACACCTTTTTGGTCGTCAGGGAAGGTAAAAGCTAAACTCAAGAACTGACCGGCTCTGGTCCATCCGTAGTGGGCAGCGATGTGTCTTGTGTGCTCACATCCTTCTTCTCCTCCTCTTCCTCCTCCTCCTCGGACCTGCACAAGGAGATAGCCGGTCAGCATCCCCATCCTAGACGTGATCCCACAGGGATGGGGCTGGGTGCTGCTCTCCTGTCCCCGCTAAAGGATGAAAGCCCTGTCAGGGTGAGGCTTGACCTTCACCTCTCCTCTTCATCAGCATCAATTTATTGCTTGGAAAAGGCAAATCGCTAAAAAGCCCCTTAATGCTAAAAAACATTCTTAATGGTTTGAAAAGAGGGATGTGGAAACAGTGTCCCTGGTCACATGGGATGATGGTGGCATCCCTTACCCGGCCTCCAGCTCCCCATCCAGATCCAGGCAGTAGTCGGGAGCTTCGGAGCGCGTCATCCCGTCCTGCACCAGCCCCTCACGCAGAGACCGCCCGCCCAGGAGCTCCAGCTGCCAGGCAAGGAGTGAAGGTGTTAAGGGATGGCGAGGAGACTGTGGCAGGGCAGGCAGAGGCCTCATCCCGAGCCTTTCTCACCGTTGTCAGCTTCCTGAGGGCGGCAATGCGCTCCTCCCAAGTGGCGGAGGACTTCTCAAAAGCCTCATGCCGCTTCAGCAGCTTCTCCACCGCATCCACTGTCTGTCCATAGTCGCTGCTGGCCAGGTAGGGCTCCTGAGCCATGAGCCACGACTCGGCCACTGAGGCATCGCGGGAGAACTGGCACACCTCAAGCACTGTGGGAGGGATGGGCAGCGCTCAGCCCCTGGACCACCCGCCCCGCCGCCGCTGGCACTGCCGCACTCCTCCCCGGCACCCCCGGCGCACTCACGCAGCCGCAGCCGCTCCCAGCGCTGCTCCCACATCTCCATCATGGCTTTCCTCTTGTCCACCAGCTCCACCAGCTTCGCCTTGATCTGTGAGGGGATGCTGTTAGGCGGTGGCCCCGATGGCATCACCCCCACTGCCCCCCATCCCTGATCCCCTCACCTCTGGTGAGTCCTGGTGCTTGCGCTGCAGCAGCTTCTTGCCCAGCTCGATGCAGTTGGTAAAGTTCTTGCCCCGAGCATCCACCTCAGCCTTAATTCCCTGGTGGTATTTCATCAGCAGCTCCACCGAGGAGACATCCCTGGGGACACAGAGGCGCCAGGGTCAGTGGTGCCATCAGTTTGATGTCCCATCCTGGGTGCCTGCTGGGTGCATCCATACCTGGGTTTCTCCTGTGTCTCAATCTGCCGGACAGTGCTCTCCATCCAGGACAGCAGATCCCGTGCCATGCTGAAGAAGCGGTGCTTGTCGGCCGTGTCCGTCAGCCGTGCCCGGCGCCCGCTGCATGCTTCCAGCAGCTCCTGCAGCGCTCGGGACACCTCCTGTTCCTGCTCCTGGATTCCAGCCGCCTTCTCCCCGGCATAGGCGGTCTGCAGGCGTGCTGCCGTATCCCGAAACTGTTGCACCTGCACAAACCACAGAACGGCTTGAGTTGGAAGGGACCTCAAGGACCACTGAGCCCAGCCTCCCAACATGGGTAGGAACACCTTCCACAAGACCACAGAGAATGCTAAGTGCTGGCATCCACGTCAGGTTGGAGCCTCACCTGTGCCTCCAGCAGCTGGAGGTCCCTCTCAAAGGCGCTGTGCATGCGGTGGAAAGCCTCCACCGTGCCAGCGTCCTCGCCCAGATCCTGGGGCAGTTCCTGGCGCCGGGTGGCGATGAGGGCCAGCAGCTCGGCACCATCGTAGAAGTACTTATGGAGGTCATGGGAGGCAGCAAGGAGCTGCATGCGGGTGTCAATCAGCTCCAGGAGGTCGGCCCAGCTCTCATTCAGCCCGTCCTTCCACTCAGCTATGGTGGCCGCTTCGATGTGCCCCGCATCAATAAGGTCCTCAATGGTCAGGTTCACCCGATCCACGCGCTCCTGCCCCACGCTCCCTGTCTCCCGCGCGAACTCACGAAACTTCTCCCGCAGGAGCTGCATGGAGGGAAGAGAAGAGTCAAGTCACCCCCCTCAAGCCACCCGTTGGCACCACCACATCCACGCCATCACTCTCACCATGACATGGTCCAGGTCCTGCCCCATCTCCGGGGAGGAAGCAACCACATCGCGCTCAGCAATCCACTGCTCCAGCTCTTCCACCTCCCGCTTCAGCTGGAAGAGGTGGGACATGTTCTCCAGGCGCCGGCGGCGCTCCTCGGCCGCCTCCTTCAGCCCCGCGTAGTGCTTGTCCACCTGGCCCTGCAGCCGGATGATCTGCTCCCTGCGCGGCCCCGGCACACAGACACCCAGTTCTCACCCACGAAGAAATGTCCCCGACCCACCCGTATTGACATCCGGGGGGGTTGGGGGTGAAGGACCCGCTTTGTGCTCCCCATATCCCTCTCCGACCACCTCCCTGCCCAAATGGAACACCTGACACTGCCAGAGCTCCAGCCTAACCCCCCACCCACACAGTGCTGAGGGCACGGGGTTGCCCTGATGGACAGGGGACACGTGGCATGGCACCTACCCCTCAGGGTGGCCAGCAGAGAGCAGCTGCTGCGCCCTCCCTGCCAGCTCCTTGATGGTTTGTCCGTAGTCCTCGATGGAGCGCAGCTGCCGGACGTGTCTCTTCAGCATCATCAAGCAGCTCTCCTCATCCTATGGCATGGAAAACATCGGTGCCATCAGCACCTGGCATGGTTGGGGTACAGGGACTAGAGTCTAGACTCAGCGCCTGCCCTACGAGAACATCCTGGCTCAGTCTGATGCCACAGGGAGCAATGGTGAGCTCAGTGGGGCATGGCATGGAATAGGATGGATGCCGTGTAGTGGCACAGGAATGACACATAAGAGCAGGACACACCATGGTGTGTCACATGTGGATGATGTTCAACAGAACAGTGTGGCACTGCCTGGGTCAACACTGGACATCCCAGCAAGGAACGGCCCAGTGCAGCACAGACCCCCTAAACACAGAGCACCACATGGAATCACTCCTCACCTTTGGTTTCTCCTCGGGTCCCATGAAGAGCTCCTGCTCGCTAACCCAGGCCTCGGCCTCGTCAGCATCCAGGTAGTACTGCTGGGCCTCTTCGGCATCCCGCAGGCGCCGGTGCCGGGCGGCTGCCTCCTCCTGCAGCGTCTCCCACAGCGCCCGCAGCTCCTGTGCCTGTGCTGCCAGCGCTGGGCCTGGCTCCTCACTGCTCCCCACTGCCTCTCCCCGGCTCAGCACCTCACCCAGGCGGGGGGCATGGCCCGCCAGCTCCTTCTGCAGTGTCTGCCAGCAGGAGGGAAGTCACAGTGAGAGTCACCCATCGGATGGATCCCAAGGGACCACCCAGGATGGTGGCTGTTGCTGTAATACCCAGGCTCACCTCATTCCTCTTGGTCAGGCGCTGCACGCTTGGGAGGTCGGTGCCGTGATCCGTTGACCTCGCCAGGGAAAGCCGCTCCCGCACCCACAGCTGCAGGAAGGAGCAGCCACTGAGCCCCCTGCAGCACCCATGGGTACCCCCAGCCCCCCGGTCCCTGCCACAGCAAGGACACTCACCGTCTCATCCTCCAGATCCTGCCCCAGCTGGTACATGGCCTTGGCACTCTCCAGCTCCTTCCTCTTCCTCTCCAGTGGCTCCAGCAGCTCAAGGACTCGCTGCCGGAGCATCTGCTCCTGCTTGGTGGTATCTGGCACATCCCCAGCACCAGGGGTGCCCTGCCTCCCCAGTTCCTCCAACTCCTTCATCCATGTTCTCACTTGCTCTTCCAGTCTCTGGCAAGGCAAATCCATGTGAGTTAGGGATCTGAGCTGAGATGGAGAACCCCAGTCCCATTTGGGAACAAACTTCATCGCCTTGGACCTCCTGCCCCTTCCCAAAGGACCCAGTGAGGTGCTAGTACCCACCGTCAACCTCTTCAGCAGCAGGTTGGTGGCAGTGAGGTCCTTGACCTTCTCGGCATGGCGCAGCTCCTCCTGCGCCCGCCCCAGCCAGCTCTCCAGCTCCCCGTAGCTCCGGGCGTACAGCGCCGAGCGCTCGGCCTCGAACAGTTGCCGGCCCTTGTCCTCAGCAGCGCTGTGCAGCTCAGCCCAGCGTCGGCGCAGCTCCTCCAGCCGCTGCATCACCACCGCGCCGTACTGCGGCTTGCGCGTGGCCAGCTCCGTCCCCTCCTGCGGCAACAGCAGAGAGGTGGGTGGTCACTGCGGCATGGGGACATCTCACCCATGCAGCAGGCTGGGAGCATTCTGGAGCCATGGAATCGTTAAGGTTGGAAGACACTTCTCAGGACAAGTCCAACCATTCCCCCCAGAACTGCCAAGGCCACCACTAACCCATGTCCCCAGATGCCACGTTCACACAGCTTTTAAATCCCTCCAGGGATGGGGATTCTACCACTGCCATGGGCAGTCTGTGCCAGTGCTGCACAACCCTTTCCCTGAAGAAATTTTCCCTGATATCCAATCAAAACCTCCCCTGGTGCAACTTGAGGCTGTTTCCTCTCATCTTTTTCCTTGTCTCCTGGGAGCAGAGGCCAACCCCCAACTGGCTTCACCCTCCTGTCAGGGAGTTGTAGAGCAAGAAGGTCCCCGCCGAGCCTCCTTTTCTCCAGGCCAAGCCTCCCCGCACCCTCAGCAATTCCTCATGCTCCAAACTCTTCCCCAACTCTGTTTCCCCTCTCTGATCACAGTGCTGGCACCCACCGCCTCAATCTTCTCCAGCCAGCTCTGGTTGGGTGCCAGCTCAGCCATGAATGCCTGGTGCTTCTGCCACTTGCTGTGGAGACCATGGGCTTCTCCATAGGAGACATCCTGAGCCATCAGCATCTTCTCATCCACCCAGGCATCAAACTGCAGGGAAGTGGTGTCAGTGCTCAGCCAATGGGGACCCCCCAGAGATTCCACCAGCCATGCTGCATTCCTACCTCGCGGCAGCTCTGCAGGAAGGTCTGTAGGTCATGGTTGTCCTGCATCAAACCTGCTGCCTCCTCCACCTTGTCCATGACAGCTCCATGCCTGGCAGGGAACCATGGATGTGCAGCATCAGCCCCACTGCCCACACACTGCCAACCCACCTGCCAGTCCTGTGTTGGACTCACCGCTCCTGGAGAGTTCGGCATTTCTCGGAGATCTTTTCGGAAAAGATGTTCTCTTCAGCCACCAGCTTGGTGCCACCAACCACCACCTCCGGGACCTTCTTGGCATTGCCCTCCACACCAGCACGGAAGTTCTGGAAGCGGTGCAGGGCAGCAGCCGAGCCCTCCAGCGTGGAGGGCAGCTCCAGGTGGGACAGCGTGTACTCCTGAGAGGCACAGCAAGGGATCAGAGCACGATCACCTGTTTTTGGGGTGCCTGTGAGCCAAGAGACCCAAAGGACATCACTTGAGCACCCACCTGCTTGGTGAGGAGGATCTCTGCCTGCTTGGTGTCGCGAAGGAACTCCTGGAAGTCGCGGCACTGGGTGAGGAAGCGCTTCCGAGCCTCTGCCATCTTACCCAGGGCAGCCCAGCCGTCCTTCACGCCGCTCAGGCGCTGCCGCAGGCCCTCGTATTCTGGGTCTGTCTGCCCCCCCAGCACCCGCTCCCCAGCCTCCACCAAGGCGGTGAAGGCTCCCGCATGCTCCTCGGCGTCACGCCGGGCCGCTTCGTGCCGCTGCAGCATTTCCTCTGCCTCCCCCAGCGACGCCGGCACCTCATCGACGGCTGCCACGGCTTTCTGAGCACTGAAGAGCCACGCCTGGAAGTCATCCAGGTCCTGCAGAAAACTCCGGAGCTGCCCAGCTTCTCCCAGGGACGCTGTGCGCTCAGCCAGGGCCGCCTGCAGCTCATCCCAGGCGGACGTGGCCACCGCCAGCTTCTGGGCCACCTCCGTGGCCGCCTCAGGCCGTTCCTCGGCCAGGTGCTCAGCTTGGGAGCGCAGGGCGGCCAGGCGGTCCTGGGCCACTTCCAGCTCCCGCTCGATGCCATAGAGCTTCCGCTGGGTGGCCAGGACGCCTGCCAGGTCGCGGCCCAGCTCGGCCGTGGCCTCCACCGCCCGGGCTTTGCTCCGCAGCCATTTCTGGGTCTCCTCGGACTCCAGGTTGTAGTTGAGGAGGCGCAGTGCTGAGCCCACTGTCCGCCGGCGCTCTGACACCAGCTCCCGGAACCGGCCCCACCTGCGGGACAGAGGCAGGGGATGGCGAGGAACACACTGTCACCGCGTCACCCATCTGCCCCGGCACCACCTGCCACCATACCTCTCGTTGAGCTGCTCCCGGCACTGCCGGACCTGGGGGCTCCGGGGGTGCCCGCTAGCCAGAAGCCCGTCAGCTGCCTGGTTGACTGCGGCAATCTGGGAAGCCACGGTGGCCATGTCTTGCTCCAGCCCATCCAACCTGCAGGAACGTCCAGGCTTAGAACAAGCAGCAACTCAGGACAGGGCACGGCAGCACCACCTCGGCAGGGGCTCCTTCCTACCTGCGCTGCGTCACGTCCAGGTCCTCCAGCACCTGCGGCACCTCCAGCTCTCCCAACCAGGTCTCCTTGGAGCCCATCCAGAGATGGCAGGCATCGCTCTCCCCGAAAACAGTGTAGAGGTCCAGGGCATCCTGCAGCTGGCGGCCGCGGCGCTCGGCCAGTGCGGCCGCCTCGGCGTGTAGCTCCCGCAGGGCCGCCAGCCGGCTTTGCGCCTCAGGGCCGGCGCGCAACTCCGGCGGGAAGCCCTCAGCCTGCTGAGCCAGCCTGTCCAGCTGCTCCCGGGCGGCCGCCAGCTCATCCAGCAGCTCCTGGTGCTGCCGCAGCAGGACAAGG
>VZSE01000796.1:0-43184 GCA_013398275.1 Promerops cafer | reverse complement strand
GGGCACGAGGCTCCGGCCGCCCTCAGCGAGCCCCCGGCGGCGGAGCGCGGCCCCGGGCAGGCACAGGTACTGCCGCGGGGCGGGCGGTGGCTCCGGGAGCGGAGCCGGACCTGTTGCGAGCTTACGGCGTCTTAAAACTCCTAGGCGATGGGGATAGAAAAGTTATATGCATAAAAAGACGTAGTAGAGCTTTGCAGGCTTGGCAGTGAACGGGGAGAAAATTTAGATTTTGCTTTCATATCTTAGTTCGCAATGTGTTAGCGAAAAAGATCCTGGAATGTGTGTGTAGCTGTCTTGCATTCGGTGTGTGCGTGCAGCGGTGTTCACTCTCCGTGCCTGAGCCCGTGCAGACAGAGGTGCACACCCCCGAGATGGGTTGCCGGAGTGACCCTGCAGCGTGCCGTGGGAAGGGACAGCACCGCTGCCTAGATGACCTCTTGGGGAGCGCAGTGTCTCCGAAAAAATACAAAGTTAATACTTCGCCTTCAGGGAGCCAAGGACTCGAGCCTGTTTTTGTTTCTGTTGTCCTACTTCTGCTTGCACACAGTGAACTTTTACATCTTCACAGAGACACCAGAGCGTCGCATAGGTGCAGCGATCCTCTGAAAAAGGTGATAGCCTGCTCTGTAATAAAGGTCAATTAAATTCTGCAGCTCCAGGTTATGGGGTATAAAGTGAACTAATGCTGAGACAGGGAGAAAAAAGTTTTCATGACCTTCTGTATGAACTCTTTTCATGGTGTGGTGGTGCATCCGCACCCTCCCCCACGGTATAATTTCTGAAATGGTCACAGTTCTTCAGGCAACCTTAAAACACTCGTTTGTGATAGTTGGCATGTATACCTATCCTGAGAAGAGATTAAATATCCTTAATGATAAATAGAATTTGGAACTGTGTTCGAAAAACTCGTATTATTTTGTCTGTGGTTAGAGCTTCTGTCTCACTTCAGCACAACCTCTGTGTGTTTATACTGTCTGTGGGAAGTTTGACGTGGCAAGATTTTTGTGTGTGTGTGTGTGAGTAAGCTGTGGAGGAAGTAATTTCCTCTGAATGCTCTCGCAGCTTAAGGTGTTGGTTGTTGCAGCTGCCTCTAAGTGAAAAAATCTCTTCCTTTACATAGATATAAAATATGTATATGTCTTTGCTGGTGTGTAGGTAATTTAATGCTAATTTAGTGTCTTTTGGTACAACTAGAGCTCTCACTGCCACGTGTTTTCTGATGGAGGTGGGGGAGGGAAGAAGGTACAGCTGGCAGCACCAAGCCTCTGATTAAACATTTTTCTTTCTGTGCCCTGTGTTTACCTTGTTAACTAATAAATAGGAGAAAACAGCGTGGGATTAACTCCTGGAAGTGGTTAACTGCTGCACCTGAGAAATCTTGTGCTGCATTGAAGAGTGTGGGGAGGGCCAGGCCCGTACACAGCTCAGAGTGATTTCTTGTCTGATGTGGATGATTAGTAAAATTGTTGAGGTTTTTTCCTTCAGAAATATCTGTTTAATTTGGGAAGCCAAGGAATGGGCTTTCTGATAGGGGTAACTTTTCTCTACTGACATGTGCCAGTGCAGCATAAATTTATCTGTGTGTTCTTGGAGCTGTAATTTCGAGGTGCCTTTGCATGTGCTTCTGGAGCACAATTCCTGTTTTGTTTTCATCCGGTTGCCATGTTTAAAGATGACTCCACGGGTTGAGCTTAAAAATGTGAAGTACAGGTGGTTTGGAAAGCTATTTCAAAGGAACACTTAACACCTGAAATGCTAATTTATGTTGGGTAGTTCTTTGGGGTTGCCTGGCTTATGTGCTTGGAACTCTATGGGAGTAGTAAATGCTTGTTCAGGGCTTGGATCCTCAGCATTTCTCATAACAGTTTAATTTGAGCTCAAGAAAGAATTTAACAATAACAGAATTTCACTATCTCCTATCAAAACAGAAGTTCTCACATGGAAAAGGGGAAGCTTGTTATCAAGGCTGCAGACTGTACAACTTTAATAACTTTTCAGATCGCTTGGTGGCAAGGGCACTATATCTGAAAGCCTATCTGGTGAAATACAATCATATGGTTTGGCAATGCAGGATTCTTCAGATTTTCTGCTTCTAAAAATGATGGCAGTTATCAGGACCCTCTTTCCTGGAAGTTTTCTAAAATGTTACTCTGTTAAACAAAATCTGACTACAAGAAAGAAATTATATATCTTGTGAATTCTCTCATCATTAGAAAACTCTTTCTGAGTTGTTTTCTATCAAATTCTGTGGTTTGCTTGTTTCATTTATTTAACAACAGGATCAAGATGTGAAACTTAGGGAAAAGATGCCTGATAACGGCAAGGGCAACATACATATTGTGGAATATCTTGTGCTCAGTTTTGGCACACTGTGGAGTTCTGGAGTAAAAAGGCTGCTCTGGCCTGGGCCAGTAAGGCAGAAGACAACCAGAATTAGGAACTCTCTATATCCTGTACTATAGTCTCTGTTTCACCAGCATCAAAAGCAAGGAATCTTCCATCACTTGCTTGGAGTGGGGTTGATGCAGAAGGTTTGTAAAAGGTTTGGTGGAAAACTGGTGTTATATTCCACAACTCCTCTAAAATAAGGCATGCTAGCACAGGAGAAGGATTTGCTAGGGTGAGTTTTCTGCTCTGGTCACTCTGCCTTTCCTGATTTTTCAGTGTGTTCTGTCTTCTTTGGGATGGCTGGTATCTGGGGAGCAGGATTCACAGTGTATTTTCCATGTGTAGTTGAAGTCAAGGCTCTCGCAGTAAAAAGAATAGTTTGGGACTTTCCTTTGAGAGTTTTTTCCATCTGCACATCCATTGCTTACAGTTCTCTCCGTGGGCTTGGGAGAGGTGAATCCCATTTAAATGCAGCATGTGGTAGTGCTGAGGAAACTAAGCTATCAAGCCAAACCAATATTTGCCCCTGAATTCAGGTCATTTGTTGCCTTCAGATGTGTCTTTTATCTTTTCTTTTGGGGGGGGCGGAATACAATTCACAGCCTTTTAAAATGCACAGAAAGTGATGAATAGTAGCAGGTGTCATTTTCCTTTTTGCAGATTCCTGTAGAGGAAAGTTTGATTGGAATACTTGGAATGAGAAAATTGCCATCATGAGTCAACAAGGTTACGTTACAGCTCCTCCATATTCCCAATCCCAGCCAGGAATAGGAGGTTTTGGACCACCCAATTCTCCAATTCATTATGGACATTATGGGGACCCTAACTCTTCATACTCAGCACCTCAACCAGGTATTATTTTGGCTTAAAATTTGTTTTCAGAGTCTACCTTTCTATATTGGTGTTTTGCATCTCTTTCTACCTTGTGTAAATTTTACATTGATACTGTAAGAGGAAACAGAAAGAATTTTTACCCCATTTTTCTAAAACTTATTAAAGACAGCAATTGTTGTGTTACTCTAATCATGCTGAATATAGTCAGAATTCTGATAGAAATGCTTCTGGTAATTGACTTACTAGAATACTTGGGATAAGTACTGGTTTTCATACCAGATGTTGTTTTTATGTTAGACTAATTTAAAGGGAAAATAGTTCAAGAAATACAGTTTGAAAGGCTGTTCATTCAACACTGCTGTTTTCATAAATCCCAGCTTCTTCATGGTCACTATACTAGATCTGAATTAGGAACCATCTTCAGCAAAGGAGAGCAGGTTTTACATATGGAAGCTCTTTTTGTTTTGTTTTTTTTTTTTTGAGAAGTTGTTTTAAGTTTTCATTCTTACCTTGGTCTCTGAAATCCAAGGGACCTCTTGTTTCTACCTTGAAATATAACTGGATAACAGGGAATTAGCACTGCCCCAAACTGGCAATTGCAGTGTCTGTTTGTTCATTGGTTTTTCTTACTGTCCCTCTTGGGTTCTTTGCTGGAAAGTTATGAACTGCTATTTGTTTCCTTTTTACTCTCTCTTAGTTTTTCATATCTGCTTTTATAACTGACCAGAAATCTGTGCTTTCCAAGAGAATCACTGAGATTGGAAAGGACCTTTGGTCCAACCCCTCTGCTTAAGCAGGGTGACCCAAAGCTGTCATTCTTAATGCTAGAGCAGGGCTGCACACCTGCATTTCTTGCCCATCTTGTTCTTTCTTACAGGGTTTTACATAAAAGTGCTTAATCTTTTGCAGGTGTGTCAAAATCAACTGTGCCTTTTGGATCTCCAGCTCCTGTTGGGCCTCCACCACCTGGTGCACAGCAATTCAGCCAGACCAGTTTCCAGAATGGGTCTGGTACACCAGGACAGCAGCCACACAGGTGACTGGAAAGGATCAGTACCTGACATCTGAGCTGTTTGACCTCTGTTACCTCTCTGTGAAGGAGACAGGAATGGGAAGGGGAGAAAACAGGGGCAGGTGAAAGCTGCTGTAGAAAGAAGTCTTTGAAAAAAGGTTGTATAAGGGGATAGCCAAGCTTTATTACACAATATTTGTGTTGCAGGTAAAGTGAGTCAATATGCAGCTCTTCTATTTAATTCTGTCAAATATTAGTTATTTTCCACATCTCCCAGGAGTGGCAAAATTAGTTTGTGTACCCATAGCTCCTTCAGTTTTACTGAACTTGACACCATTTAACAACATTCTTCTTGTAGTTGGTTGAAATCTTAATCTGCTTCTGTGCTTCTTAGTTTTTGTGTAGTTATTTCATGTTAAAATAGAGAAGCCTCTTGGTTATCAGTGTGGGAAGGAGGACCCAAAAAGACTGGTGATCAGTTGTTCAAGATGTTGTACTCATGCATAGGGACAGGTGGTGGTTTCCTGAAGATGAAAAAACAAGGTGAATAGAGTCAGGTATGACCTCGTAAAATACTGATTCTCTTCCATAGCTTCCACTCATTGCCCTGACAGCTGCACATCTCCTGTTCTTCACCTGATCCTGGTTTTTTTTCCAGAATTGCTCAGAGCTGCTGTTCTAGGCCAGGAAGTATCCAGATGAGAATTTCAAGTGAAGTGAATTCTGCTTCTCTTGAAATAGCTGGGTCCATCCTCAGTTTGACGAGGGGTCACAGGAAAATCTGTGCTGATTGTCTCTGAGACATAGCCTGAAATCTTATTTTACCAGAGTGCAGTAGTCTGGTAGAAAATACATTTGTAAGCCATGTGTGTGTTGCTGCTTTCTTTTCTTTAGTTATTTTTCTTGCATTCACATTTTCCATACCTGATAATCATGAAGTTCTTCTCTACCCACATCATCTTTTTTCCTCTGCTGCAGAGAGCTCCTCAGCAATTTCTCACTTCCTTTTCTTCTCTTCACAGATTTTTTCCTAATCTTCTTCACCCATTCCTGGTAGGGAATCTTCCTTTATAAGCTTGGAAAGGGGATAGAATGCTGTGACATGTTCAGAAACTTGTGTTTCTTAATCTTCAGGCTTACAGTTATTACTGCTCTCACTTTGCCATGGCATACTCACTCTGCTTTGTTTCTAACAAATGTGCAAACAAACATGGACTGCCTGTTTTTATTAATCAAGTGTGGAATCTCTCTGTCCTTCGTGTATTTTAATACAAGTGCACATTTTCTGAGCAGAACGTGGGCATACTCCATTAGGGTTTTGTCCTAATTAATTGTGTCAGCACCACCTTGATGAGGTGTGACATCTTCAAGAGTTATGATTGTTTGATGTAATGTTTTTGCATAACTGCACTGATTTTTTCCTTTAGGTTTCAAGGCCCTTCACCTCCAAGTAGCACAGGACCTTCCTATCCTCCCTACAGTCATCAGTCCCAAGCAGCCTTCCCAAATACTGCACCTGCTTCCTCTACAGCACAACTTGCTGACCAGCTCAACAGCATGCAGATAAATAGCTATGGTAATTGGGTTTATCTGATTGACTTTTTCTCAGTTAAACCATTAGGACTGTGATAATTACAAACTTATTGAACTTCTGTATAAACAGAAAGTGAGACCTTTGACCGCCATCATTGGCTTAAGTTCTTAGGATTTTTTTATCTCATCCAGTTCCTTAAACCAGTAGTATTGGGTTAATTCTGAGTTGATGTTTGACAAACCTTCCACAAAATTCAGATATCTCATCAGTCATTTCTCAAATTACTTAGTGAACGTGTCAGTAACAGCCAAGGCCTGAGCAATAATATGTGGACAGGGTTTCATTTTTCTCAGCTTTTTTACAGTTCTCTACTTACAAAATTATTTTATTTTTTTGTCTAAACATTTTTGGGTTTTAATCTAAATTAATCTGCATTTATTTTGATGTTATACCGTCTCAAACCTAGGCCATGAAGATATGATCATGTGATGCTTCCATGTAAATTACTTCCAACCACAAATGCTGATATGTATTTAAATTATGCAAAATACATAATAGAAACAATTTTAAAACAATTATGTAAAATACAGTGTTCTCATGTTATGTACTGGGAGGCTTGTATTTTGCTTGTAAAGAATTTTTTCAGTTAACATATGTGACAGAAGATGCATTTCAGTGTTTGTATATGAACATGTTGCTTATTTTGCTTTAAACCTAATATTGGTTGTTCTTCTAGCTCTCTTTAAACTTCGGGGAAAAATCTGAAAAAAAAGTAGGTTTTGTTAAGTAATAAGTGTTTACAGATTCTAAGTCTCAAAAACCTCTATTTCCAGGGTCCTCTTAATTCTAATTGGAATCTGGATCTTATAAACAACAAACAATTCCTTGCCAGTGTGTACAAAAGAATTGCCACATGTTTCATCTTTTAGTACCAAGTGGATTTATTTTCCATCAAACCTGTACTGGTGAAATACAAATAGCACACTAACAAAAACATGCCACATAAGAGAAATGGATTATTGAGCAAAAAGAATGTTGTTTCACGTTCTGAAATGAAGTAGTATTTTGAAAGCAGAGTGATCTATATGTGTTCTAGTGAAGAACTGTCCAACTCTGGCTTCTCTTACTCTTTCCCCATCTACCCCAGCTGCAGGGTTTTATTACAAATAAAGCCAAAAGAAATAAAATGGCTGAATCAGCTGAGAGTTAAACCATGATTTGTCATGCGATCAGACACATAGAGTCCCATAGGCAGCACTGTCAGTATGGGATCCAATATTGCCTATATGTTACAGGAATGTATTGAGCAGAACCAGAGCACCTTTGGCACAGGTTGGGTAGGTTATCATTGCTGATAACCTACCCAACAGGTAAGTACCTGACGTAACAGGTGAGTACCTGATGTGGCTTCTCGCTCAGGTCCTGGCACTGCTCCGAGCTCTTGCGCGTCTCCCGGGCATCCGGCGGCTTTCCAGGGCCCGCGACTGCTGCCCCCAGCCCAGCAGCAGATGGGTTTGCCCCCTGCACCACAGCTGCCTCCTCCACCAGCAAACAGTGTTAATGGCCTTTGTGCTCAGCCAGCCTTGCCTCCTATGGCCAGGCAGGGTGGAATCCCTGGACCTGTCCCTCCAAATCCTAACTTGCAGCACCTTCCGGGACAGCCTCCCGGGCCTGGATATCATCCTCAGCAAGGTAGGGAAGGATGTTTATTATGTGATTGAAATCAAAGTGTGCAGGCACAATCACTGGTGGAACTGTGTCCACTCATGGCTGAATCTTCAGCTGACTGGGAAAAATGAAATATGAGCTCCCTTTCCATAGAAGGGAAAGGTGTGCATTGTCAGTCAGTACATCTGAGACAGGCTCTGCTTTTGCTCACAAGTTTAGCACTCTGTTGAGACTGTAACAAGAAAAAGGGGATGAATTTGGATCAGAAATAGAATTAGTGGTTAGTAATTGATGAAGGCACAACATACTAAGGGAAGGGGTTTTCCTTACACTCTGTGAAGGTATAGGCTGCTTTCTGTCTTGTAGTACTGTCATAAGCAGCTTTCAAAAATGCTTTGCTATAGCAATAGTGGAATGTAACTGAATAGAAAAAGCCAGCTAATGATATCAGTTTGCATTGACTGATGTTAGTGGAGAGATTCTCACTGAGGTAATGGCCTGGCGTGAGTAGCTGTGGTAATCTCTACTAACTGTCCTACTTGACATAAACCTGGAAACTTTGGAGCCAAAGTTGTCACATCTGGTGCTGTTCTTACTTTTTAAAAACACAAACTAAAACCAAATGGAGCCGCAGAAATCTATTTCTTTTAGTCGCTGAAAACAGAGGGGAAGGAGGAGTTGCACTTAGCTAAGTAAGAATTAATTGCATGGCAGAAGTTGATGCTGAGCATTGATAATGGCACTTAAATACTTTAAATGAATTGTCATTTGTAACTCTGCAGCAAACTATGGTCCTCAGATGGCAGCATCTCAACTGTTGTATCCTAATGCTTTTCCTGGCGGTCCAGCGCAGCTCTCAGGCCCACCACAGAAGAAGCTTGATCCTGATTCTATTCCAAGCCCAGTAAGTAAAGTGGCTCTAATTTTTTTGTAAATCTAACTTTCTGCTGCATGTAAGATAAAGGAATGACAATGCTAACATTGTGTTCCTTTTAGCTGGTGAGGTTTCTCATAACATACATTGGCACTTACATGGCTTGGTTCTCAACATACGTTCTTGCAGTTTCTAATTAATGCAGTTTTGTGCTCTGTGCTGTCAGCTTTGGATCAATTAGTGCATGAAATTAGTTTAAATACTGAAGATGCTTTATAGCTTTATCTAACATGGGACACTCATACATAAGTGTGTCTCAAATGCTTTATAGGAAATACTTCACTAGGAATTCTCAAGAGGATTCTTAATGAAACAGTGACCAGTGCTGAAGAACTACTTGTGTTCACTGCAGCTGATCACCTTTCCTTTTCACTCTGAAAAGTCTGAAGGCTTGAACTTATTAACAGATACCAGAAGTAGCTCATACAGGTGCATGAACTGTGGAAGTGCAGTCCTGGCAACGCTGAGAAGTCACACGCTCAGAAGCCACTTTGCCTTTTGATTTCAAGAGTTTCTCAGGCAACTAGAATTATTTGCCTGAGCCATCCTTCCAGCTGCTGCAGCTTTGTAAAGATTTCTCAGTAGCCTGGAATATACCTGATGCTTAAGCTTCATGCAGGCTGAAGAGGCTCTGCTGTTGAATGTGCACTGGTGGGACAGTGTCTCTTCTTGGGATGGTGCTAGAGTAAACAAGGTTATGGTTGCACCCATCTTTCTGAAATAAAGTAGTCTAATTGGTTTGCAAAGTAAGGGCTGGTCAGGCACAGGCAGCATTTAACTTCTTTACTGGAAACAGCTGATGGAAGTAAAAAGCAACAGTGTGCCAAACTCATGGAGAAAATGTTCTGGTGCCCACACGTAGAGTGGTTCTGACAATCATCTGGACAGGTCAAAAGGTCCTCAGAGAGTCAGAATTCTTGAAGCAGCTTCAACCTAGAACTTTCTACTTTAAAAAAATGTTTTCACCACCACACAGCAGGCTAGTCTGGGTGAAGGAATCTTATACTTCTTGCTGAGGCACGACAAACATTTTTGTAAAAGCCTCACACTGTCTAGTATGAAACTGTCTTGCTTCTTTACATTGGGGTATTCTCTTGTCCTTTTAGAAAAGATTTTTTTTTCCCAGTGACAAATTTGATGCAACCTCCCCCATAACTTCGGAAAAATACTTGTTGATAATCCCTTAGGGGTTAATGTAACAACTGGAATTGGTTCATTAAAGGCAATTTTTAACTGAAAAGCATTGTGTAAAACACCCCCTGAATCAAGTGTCTGTATAAATAACAAATGCCCTTAAGTCAGTCATTCCTAGTGTTTCAGTGCAATGCTTTTTACATTAGAGGGATAAAATGATCTTGTCTAATTTTAAAATAAAGGGCAGGGAGAGAAGGAGGTCTGGCATGAAAACATGGGCTGATGTCTTGTTTCAATTATGCACACAGCATAAACAGCCTTGACTACAACAGCCATGGTAAAATAGGTTAAAAGGTTTGTTTAAGCCTTACAGAGAGGATCAGAACGACTGTTTAAAAGAAACATGATCTGGGTCAACGTCTGTATAGGACAAAAAACTAATTCAGAATGAGGAATAAGTATGACCATGTGTATTTCTGTTGTTATATTTACATTATATAATTATAGTAGTGTTGCCAGATAAATTTACTTCTTATCTGCAGCCATTGTTGATTTATATTTCTCTTATATATGTTAGAGGTTGATACATACCCTGACAGCATCTATGAAAACTCGCATCTGGACTTTGTCAACAATTATTTCCAAGAGCAATGATATATGTAGGTCAGTTAGCTGCAGAATACCGTGGCACACTGATCCTTTGCAGAGCTAAGTCTCAGAGTCATTTGCTTTCTTCAGCCAGTGGACCTTTTTAGAGCAAACCCTTTTTTCTTCTAATGCAAGGGTTAGCTATAAGTATACAAGCCAAGGAGGCAGGGAAAAGTAATCAAGCAGAAGATCTAACAAGCTCTCTGAGGAATGTCTTGTATATTTAAATTGCAGTACAAAAAGCTTTATTGATGAAAAAAAGTTATAGGCACCAGACTATTTTCAATGTGTTAGGAAATACCTCTTGGACATTGATCAGTAGACTCCATGCAACTAATTTAGTTTTCCTTCTCTGTTTGCTTTCCAACATAGGCTTCTGAAGTTCCCTAGCTATTATTAGAAGTTCATGTGCAGTGTAAAGACACAAATCCATGAGGTACCAGCAGCAGTGGCAAAGCCAGTTTCAGGAATTCCCTGTCTCTTTTCTCTTGCCTCCCACAGCTGTTTGGCTGCACTCTAAACCAGGTTGCTGAGGGAAGAGGAGCAGTGATGGTATCAGTGATTCGGTTTCTGGTGTAGAACAAAATACAGCTTTGTAAACTTTGGTTATATCCTGAAAAGTGTCAGACTTAAACCTGAGTGAGGGATCATGCAGAAGTAACAGGGAGCAGCGTATGGGAAAGGAATTTGGGCAGCAAAGCCAGCTGCGTGAACATTTAATGACATTATACTGTAAATTAGGCTTCAACCAGAGTCTTATTTAGTGTAGATCTTAGCCTGTTCATGAATGAAGCTGAATGCATGACTTAGCTTCCTCATACTGTTCTTGCTTCTTATTTATCAGATTCAAGTAATTGAAAATGATAAGGCTGCCAGGGGAGGGCAGGTCTATGCCACAAACACAAGGGGACAGGTTCCTCCACTCGTCACCACCAACTGCGTGATCCAGGACCAAGGTAACTGTCCTCGTTACTGCTTTGGGAGTCTTTCTAGGGGAAATTTAATATAATTAAATAAAACAAGGACTAAATTCTCAAATTTCTCATCTGAAAACGATGGTATTTGCTCTAAATGGGACATGAAACTGCAAACTTCCTTTGAACAGAAAAAAAGGGGGGGGGAGGAGGAGGCAAGTGGCAGTTGAATTCTTACAACTTGGCTTAACACCTCCTCTACCCTTCCTGGCCTTTCAAGGAATATGAATACTTGAGACAGCTTTCCTTTTTAACTTAAAATTTTTGAAGGCATTACATTTCAAGTTGAAAATAATTTTTGGATTATTCTGGGAATTTAAAAGGTGGACACTAGAGGAAGCAGTAAGATTAGGCTAGCACTGTTACCTTTTAAGATACGAATTTCTATTCAAGTGATGGGGCAGTGTGCAAGCTGTCTAGTTGATGTACGCTGGCCAAAGGAAAAATTTATCTGCCTTTGCTTCTGCCTGGAGCCTGGAAGTACCATCTTCCACATGCTGCTCTTGACAGCAGGCTCAGTATTTTAATACAGGTTAAACTGATGGTGTTATTCAGCCCAGCAGTAATTTATCAATGCTGAGATAAACTGTGAAAAATGTACAAATACACCAAGATTTTTTGGCGTTATCTGAGAATGGGATAAATGCGTTCTGATGATCCAAGAAATTCCTTTCAAGAAACTGAGCAGAGCTGCAGTTTCTTGGTTACAAAGGGAGCATCAGGAAGCTGATTCCTGAACTCCTTTCAGTGCTCTTGCCTGCAACACAGCAGTTTCTCTTTGAGGGACCTGTGCTAAGTGTCCTCTTGGAAGTGGTGACTTCTGCAGCCTGTATTTTGCAATGTAGGTGAGCACGGTGATGTTAAGACAGACACAGTGTTTTCTGAGGCAGAGCTAGCTCATTAGAGTGGTCTTAACAGTAGGGATCAGTCTGCCTCATTCCTTTATGTACAGTCTCGATGTGTCTACTGGGATATCATCCATATTTTCTTCTAAGATCCTAGATATGGGATGTTGCAAAGTAATCTCTGCTGAGATTCTTCTCACAAGTAATTGTTGGCTTATTCTTGTTATGTTTAAATCTCGGCTTTAAACTCAGGAAGAAAAGATTTAACCAGAGGGAGAGGCAGTGGTCTGGGATATAAAGAGGAAAGATGGGCAGAAGCCTGAGTGGGAGGAAAAGCAAGCATGTAGCACGTGTAGGACTTGTTGCTTTGTGTTGTTGTGGTTTTTCTGCTCTGTGCTGGCGTGGGCAGGTTCCTTCTGCCAGCCTTTGATTCTGCTCTGTTGTGTTCTGCAGGCCACGCCAGCCCCCGTTACATCCGCTGTACGACCTACTGCTTCCCAGTGACCTCGGACATGGCCAAGCAGGCCCGCGTCCCCCTGGCAGCTGTCATCCAGCCCTTTGCTGCTGTCCCACCAGACGAGGTAGGGCCTGCTGAGTGTCAGTCCTCAGGGCTTCTGTCTCCCAGTCAGTGCAGACTTGTTCTTCTGTGACTGGGCTGGCGGGGAGGGTGTTATGTCTCAGACTGTGAATTGGTACGACCATAAAGAGGTGGCAGAAGACTGAGGTGTGCTTGGGTCGTGGTCTAATTTCAAAGGACAAAAGTTTTCATCTGGAAAAGGTACAGGAGTGATGACTCCTCTGGATTCCTGGTGTTGCCCCAACTGCCTCTAGTTTATGACAGCTTTGTCAGTTGCTTACTCTGCTGGAGCTCCGTAGTTGTAGGCAAAGGTATTGAAAGTGGATGAGCACAAACTGTATGAGGTTAATTTTAAGATGTGGAGAGTTAGGTTTGAAGAAAGACATTTTTCCATTGAGATCTTTACAAAATAATTTAATTTCACAACAGACCAAGAAGATAATTGGGTTTTCTACTTGGATGAGCTGAGTCACAGAAAGAAGACAAATGTAACTTTATTTGAAGGCACTAATCTTTTCTCACATAACCATGTCTAATGACCCTCCATATTCAAAACATATCCGTAGTTCTTCTGCAGATTTTTTCTGCAGTATTCTCTGGTCTTAAAACAATTACTCAGGTTTCCTGGCAGCCCCAGAGGATTCTATCAGTGGCAGGGATAAATCCATTTTTCAATTGCAGGATTTAGCTACATCATCTGTGGGATTATCTTGCTTGGTCTTCACCTGCTGTGTCCTCCATTGCTTCTAAATTTTTCAGCTTCTAAATTCTGCGAGGTCTGCAGAATGCATTTCCTTTTCATGTCCTGCATTGATTTACTCCAGAGTGCTGTGTCATGGGGAAAAAACAGGGATTTCATCAAAGTTGTAGTATGTGATTGTGTCTTCAAAAACTCCTCATAAACTGCCTGCACAGGAAAGCCTAATTAAAATTGCTAAGACATTCAGTGCTTGGTTTTGCAGTCTGATTTTTCTTGAACTTTGTTTTATTGCTTATAAATTCTTAGTAGTTTTTTTTTTTTTAAATATATGTTGGAAAAAAGCAGATGTTGCTCTTTATCAGGATGGATAACTTCCAATCCAGCAGACCTCTGTAGTTTGAATTGAGAGTATTATTTTAACAGAGTAGATTGTAGTTATCTTCTCTGTGGTCCACAGGGAAATAGGATGTATTACTGATGGCTCTGCAGATATGAAGTCTCACCATTTGTCTGCTAGACAGCAACTTTGGGTTTCATTCCAGTTCTTGAGGCGAATGTGCACACTTGGCTTGTTGCCCCCCCTGCATTTTCTCCTAGATGAAACTCCTGCTGTTGCCTCTCTACCCCTTCACTTTATCAGCCAACCTCTGCTCTTTAGCACCCTTGATCCCAGTTTCTGTGCCCAGGTGGCACTTAGAAAATCCACTTTCATGTTGGTTCTTCATTTGTGCATCTTGCACTCAGCGTCTGCCTCCAGTCCTTTATGTTTCCCACACATGGCTTCCTTGTCTCCTGCATTGTGTTTGGACAGAGGGTGATCAATGAGTTGTTAAAATCTAAATCTCTTCTGCATACATAAATTTGCAGTATGTCCAAACATTTGTGCTCAGCCAAGTTCAGGGGGGTTTCCCTGGGGTTGGCAAGAAGATGTGCTGGGTGACCCACCCGTTGTGAAGTGTTAGTGCTCTCAAGCTGTTGGAAAGGTCAGTGGGGCTCATTCATCTGTAAAGAGCAGTGTGTTTTTCCCTAGCCTCTCTTTTGGAGGAGCCTGAAAAATGTCTCTCAAAATTGGCAAAAGCCCAGTGTGGAAAATTTTAGTCAGAACAATTATAGCTTGGTAAAATTGTAAGAACTAAGGAGATAGTCTTAGAGTGGGAAGAGCTGGGCAGTCTTAGCTGAGGCAGTTTTTCCATGGCTTGCGTGTGCCCTTTGTCTTCACTGCTGCTGCCAAAATAAGATCTTACTCTTAAGCTATCCTAATAAAAATGGTCTTCCATATGGGATTTATAACTACTTTAATTTTGAAAAGCCACTTAATTTGAAAGAACTGGGCTTTTTATAGAGGTAAAATACATTCAAGGGCTTATTCACGTTTCTGAACCTCCTAGTATGGTGTGTTCTGCCTGAAACTGCTGACTGCAAGGCAGAGGAAGTTCTTTGTTTCAGAATATCCACTCTGTTTTAGGGATAGTTCCTTTTAACTGTGTCTACAGGTGATGCTCATCACGTGCTATTGGGTTACAAGGTCAAAATCTGTCTTAATTTCTTTATTTCTTGATAAATAGCATGTTGTACACAATAACTGAAGCAGAAATTTAGTTAAGAAAAAAGAGAAATAGCTAAGTCTTCTGGCAGTGACAGAATTGGGTATATGTATGAAAGGGAGAGCCCAGTTGTACAGACCTTACTCTCTTAATTAAACACTGTCAGCCTTTGGGTGGATGACTTGTAAATGTAATGGAATTTTTTTAGAAAATAAACTGTCAATTGCCTTCATGAAGTCAATAACTCAGCTGGAAATTGAGTTCTGGGGATTGACTTCCTTTGACTAAGGATACAAGAGGGGATGGAGATAAAAGATCCTGGGAGCTTTCAACTAAAAGGTTTTGAACCGGTGACTTGACAGTATTCTTACACTTTCAGTTGGAAGGTTTTCCCAAGGGGAAAAGGTGACTGGGGACTTGAGAAAGTCTGAAAGGCAAATTTAAGTTCATTAGTCACTGTGGGGTTTTTTGGCCAAGTGGAATGTCTACACAGAGGGACTGGTGTCCCAAAAGTGAAGTGGGAATATTTACATGTAAAGTGAATTTTTTTTTTAAATTTATTTTAGCTAAGATCTGATTTAAAAAGTTCAGGAACAAAAATTTATCAAAAAATTGAACAGGGATATCTTTTGAAGAGGTGTACACAAGATATCTCCATTTCTAGTAAAGAATAGGATACAGATTATCTCTGTAGGAGAAAATAAGAACAGATAGTGAAATCATAGTGTTGGTATATAAAGATGGTAAATGAACGGATCTCATGCGTGTCTTTGAATAAGTGTAATGTGTTTCAGGTGAACCCCCAAACAAACAGGGTTTGCTGCTGCAGTGGGAAAGAAAAGAAATGAAAAATGTAGCCTGGTAAAGCTGCACAATGAAAGCATTGTGGAGAAGGCATAAGTAAAATTGACATGGTAACTGGTCACAATGAGGAAAAGGTCACAAATGAGGCTTTACTTCAGAAATGTGAAATTACACATGAGAGCGAATTTAAGGCATAAGTGGAGACCACTGGGTAAAGATGGTTGTAGGGTTGTGTTTGATACCCCAAGAACAGGTGAGGTAGTAGCATGTGGCATGCAGGCACTGAGCCTAAGAAGGGCCAGTGAAAGGGATTTATTCAGAAAAGCCCTCAAGCTGAAAGTTAGTGGGGGAAAATCCATGGAGGGCACACAGTCTTCTAGAGGTTGCTGCAAAAAACCTGCAGCCAATCTAGAAAATCATCAACTAGTGAACATTGCCTGTGCACTATTTATCATTGGAAACAAAGGCTGTTAAAAGATGAATGCCTTCCCTCCTCTGCCAGTGTCTTAAAAGCACTACAAATTTCACAGTCTTATCTTTCCAAGTCCATATTTATTATTTCTCAAAAAGAACAGTTTGTTTTCACTCTCCTGGTTTGGATGATCTATGGAAAGTATTCGTTTGTTATAGATGGAGAGTACGGTATCATTGTTTGACAGAACTTATTTTTAGTCCACCAGTGCTTTAGCAACAGTCTATAAAAATAAATTAGCTCTCACAGTTATCATCCTAGACCAAGCCCTACATGAATTTGTTTTGGAGATGGATGAATGTTTCCAGCGCCTGAATAAACCATTTGATCTTGATTTAGCATTAATACTACTTGATATCACAAGTTAGTTAAAAGAGTATTTCATGCTGTAAAATCCAGTATAAACAATTCAAAATAATTATCTTTAGCTTTAGATATTTAAATATCTGAATTGCTGCCTTCTTTGCTCCTTAGTAGTTTTGTGTCATTGTTCTCTGCCATGTTCTCTCCTATTTATTTAAATTTATTGGCTTTTAGTAATATTTATTGGTGGGAATCTAATATTTCGCTTCCGTTTTCTCCTCAGTTAATTAGGTAGTTAAGAGAACGGAATTGCTTCTCAGAAATGCTGGTTCATGAGCTAAAAGCCATTTTACCTTTTCAGAATAGTGAAATTTGATGAGGCCCAGTGCAGCTGAGCTGTTTGGAAAACCATGATTTTTACAGGGGTGATAGTATGGGTTCCTACATGGAGTTGTAAGGTTGGCAGCAGCTAAAAATCGAGTGAGGTGGATAACTAAAAATGTGATCCAATGTTATCAGTGTAGTTTTTGTTTTTGGGAAGTCCTCAGGCTCCTCCAATCTACTTTGGACTCTGTAGGACCCAGGTTCTATTGTCCCTGATTTTACAGCTAGTGAGCAGGGCAGGCAGGCTATGGCTGTAGTTTGGAGCACGTGTTTGGATAGACACACATTCATTAGCAGTTATGTGCTTGTGCAGAACTTTGATTTGAGAAGAGTGAGGAATGCTTAGTCTGCAAGATGAAATTATTCCAACTAAACATCCTGCTGAGGGCTCCTTTGTATTAGCAATGTGTTAATAAGCTGGCTCTGAAGAGCAGAGGTTCTTGCTGATAACACCTATCTACTGTAAAAAGCCATCATTTGGGTTTTACCCTTTGATTTCTGTCTTTTATTTGGTTACTTATTCACAGGAGGCTGTTAGTGCATAGAGCACGAGAGCTTGGCTAATTTAAGAGCTTTTAACGAGGGATTCTGTTGAATGGTTCTTCCTTCAAAAGGGTTACATGATATAATCTAGGTCATGCTTATCTGCATGCTGGCTGACTTGACAGAAATCAGGACATCTCTCTGTCATGAGATCCCACCCACAAGAGCAGAGTCAGACAGTGAAATTGTCCATAATGCTAGTAAGATAATAGTTCTAAGGAAATTGTTTGAAGAAAAGGCTCTGGGAGAGCTCTGTCCTGTTGTCTGTATGGATTATTTTGTGTGTTCTGGTGTCTGGATTGTCCAAGCTACAGCAGGGAATGATTTTGTCAATGTCTTTGGATTGTTGTGTTTGTTCTAAAACATGGTGGGAGTAGAAGCCCTGCATATGTGATGTACCTTAATACATGTTGCTGTATATCATGCTGGTGTGAGCCAAAACATACATTTTCCAGGTATTAAAATAAAACCATTTCCAATGCATCCTTGTTGGTGCTCTAGTTTGGGAGAGAACTGAGACTTTGGGCTCATAGTTTTGAGTCTGCTTGAGGCAGGGCAATCTTAGTTGCTCTGTCAAAGCTGTTTTATTTTAATTTTTTCAGCTAACTAGTGGCAGGTTAATGTCTGGGGGTTTTGCTAAGCTCCTCTGAGGTGCCAGACATTGCCATTCATGGTGTGGAGAGCCCAGAACTCTCAAGCATCTGCAGGTGCTTCACCCAGACAGTGTTAATACCACTCTGGAGGTCAGTGCTTGTAAGCTTGGTTTCAGAATGCCTAATTTAGAGGTGCATAAATCCTGTATTAGATGAGGCTTTCTTTATGGAGTATGCCCTGTGCCAGTCTGCACTTTGTAGTAAATCATTTGGAACTGGACTGCTTCCCATCAAGGAGAAAGTTTTTGCTAGCCTGTAACTACACTCTGTAACTAGAATGAGCATTCAGTGGCAGGTTTAGCAATGGCTTTTGCAGCAGAGCTTCTTCTAATTGAAGCAAATTTTCTCATTTACTTTTTTCTGTCTTTTGGTTTTTGGTGTGCATTGAAAAATAGTCCTAAAATGTACCCTTTAAATACTTCTGTGGTATGTTGGTCCCTGCAACACTGTTGTTATGGTAAGGGTGTAATTCTGATCGAGATGAGGACAGTGACTTGAAAATGTGACATTTATATAAATCTTATTAATGTTGTAGTCAGAGTTCCTGACTGATTTTATACAAATCTGAAATTTAAACTGAGAAGAAGCGTTTATAAGGATGTTGTAATATAGTTTCTGGTAAGTTGGAGACTGTGACTGTCCTTCAGAATTGTAATGGCAGAAGAAAAATGTAACTAAGCAGCAGTACATATAAAAGGGAAATAAAAAGTAATAGTTATATCCATTTAATTAGCTGGCCAATAATACTGATAATTTGTTTTGCCAACAAAAATGACCCTCAAGTTAAAAATCACTTGGGCTATTGATCTGTCGCTTGAAAATTTCAGAGAGTCAGGACATACTGGTGTTGAGTAAGTTCCAGAGTAAAGGTTTGCATTTTGCTTTTTATACTGGAGTTCTTCTTGCATATTTTATTTATCTTAGCATATTATGCAATGTTGTATTTTGGATGCCACCATGTAAAGTGTGTTATTACATGGAAGTTTTGTGCTTACTGAGTAGAGGCACAGGTCATCTCCTCAGTAGAGAAGGTCTGTGTCCTTCACAGGACTGCTTTCCTCGTGTCATGGTTCAACCCCAGGCAGTTCACTCCCATGCCAGTGGGATCAGAGAGAGAATGGGAAGGGTAAAAGCTGGAAAACTCGTGCCTTGAGACAAAGGTTAATAGGGAAAGCAAAAGCCACACACACCAGCAAATCAAATCAAGGAATTAGTTCACACTTCCCTTGGGCAGCCAGGTGTTCAGCCTTCCCCAGGATAGCAGGGCCCCATCGCAGTAATGGTGCCTTGGGGAGACCAACACCATCATTCCAAGTGTCCCCATTCCTCCTTGTTCCCCTCTTTTATTTACTTCTGTGAGGCCATAGGTCTGGAATATCCCTTTGGTCTGTTGGGATCAGCTCTCCTGGCTGTGTCTCCTCTCAGTCTCCTCACAGCGTGGCAATGTGGAAAGCAGGAAAGGCCTTGGCCCTGGGTGAGCCCTGCTCAGCAAGAACAGAGACATCTGTGTTATCTCCTGTGTTCAGCACATGTCCAAAACACAGCCCCATTCCAGGCACTGTGGGGAAAACTAACTGTACCTCAGCCCAAAGCAGCACACTGCCATAACTCAGTTCCACACAGCTGTGACACTCAGCTTGCTGATAAAAGAGAGGACAGTGGCTGCAAGTCACATACAAATATTATTAATGTTTGAAGGTTCTGGAGTCTGCTTGAAGCATCCCAGCTATCATAGTAGCACAAGTATTCATGAAAGACAGAGTGGGAACATCCTGACCTGATGTGGTATTTGTGAAGTAACAGTTAGTTTTGCTACTGACCTTCAAAACTACCATCCTAGAAAGGACTTGACTTTTTTATAAAGGGCATTAAATTAATCCCAAATGTCCTTGCTACAGAGGTGAAATTGTTCAGTGCTGCCTTTTGTTCACATAGCAAAAATTCTCCTTGTACTTCTTAAGTTCTCCTGTGGTGATTGGCTAGCTCTAGTTGGCTTGGGAATGCAGCATGATGCTTTAACTATGCCCAGTTCTTACTGATCTCAGTGGAAATAAATTAATTAGCCTTAGAGGTATGTTTAGTAATAAATATTGTCCAGGAAAGGTTGCACATAAGCAGAACTGTTCTTTCCATCTCTAATTAAAATACTCCTAAACATTTCTGTGCTTTTTTCTTAAATTAAAGTTTCTTTCTTTAATATATTTGGCTGTGGAAGAGTAGGAACCAGACAGTTCCTGTTGTGAAAGTTCTCAGGAATGCAAACATTAGTAGTCAGTTTAAAAAGTCCAAGTAAAGCCTTCTAACAGAAGAGAAATAGCTCTGGTTTTCAGAAAGAAGGAAACCTTCCACTCATTAGATTTTCATGCATGATCTCAGGTCAGCAGTTGCTTTTCTCTCATATGCTGATAAAATACATTATGTATATGGACACACATCTGTCTATCCACCTGTGTATGTGTGTGTGTATATAAAAAGGAAAAATTCCCAACACCTAATTGATCCCTGAAGTTGCTGATAGCCCAGCAGGCCAAAATGGATCTGAAATCCAACGTGGGGTTTTGATTTTGTTGTTGCTGTGAAGATGTGAATAACATTGATAATGTTCTGGTACAGAACTTCATCTAGGAGAGTGTTGCTTCAGAGGTCACTGTAGCACACTTAGATTCGTGTATAAACTGAAATAGTTGCTCTCTAAACCTAGAGCTGCATGTTCCATGAGCACTGTTTGGAGTATTGCTTTATTGCTTGTCCTAAGGGTATAGAAATGGTCACAGCTTGGTTTGCATTAAATAGTCTAGGACTTTTTAAAACAGAATTGATGTGCCAAGTAACCCAATATGTTTGTATTTTACAGGCTATGCCTGTGTTTTAAACTGTGATGTTGAGTTTATTATTTATTTAATGATAAATAAATTATGAAAGGATAAACTTAGCTTGATAAGTCATACAGCACCATACAGTAAGAGACTAAGCCTGTCCAGAAATCAGTATTTCATGCCCAAATTCAGTCTGACATTTTGAAGATCCTCTAGAGCTCTCCTGCAGCGATTTGCAGAAAAACAGAAATCATACCTGAATGAGGTGTCTTTAAGAGTGCTGTTCGGTTTTGTGAAATAAGCCAGATAGAGATCATGTCACTGAAAATCCAGCTTTAATGTGAAAATCTTATGACCAGTAAAGCTAATCCCTTGTAATTACTACTTAACGTTTCTGTAGAGAAGCTTTTTGAACCTTGCCTGTCTTACTTTTCAGTGGTTTAACAGCTAGTGTAACAATCTTGTCTAAGAGTCTCAGACAAGGACTGCAGTGCTGGACCACCTGTGATACTGATAAGGTGGGAAGTGGAGCTGTGGGTTGGTACAGCCCTGAACCTCAGCCCTGGCATGTGATTTACATGTGCTTATCACCCTCAGGGGTGCTAACAGCAGTAACAGCGCTGTCCTAGGGCAGTCTTGTCTGGGCTTTGTTCTTCCCTTGGGTTTGTGCCTCTGCAGCAGCTCCCACTCCTGCTGGCTTGAGGGTGAACTGGGCTGAGGCAGGTCTGGCCGAGACCTGATGGGTTTCAAGTGCTTACATTGTGGAAGTGTGTTGTGCAGCACCGTTTCTTGATTAGCCAATTTCACGCTCCTGCTTCTGTCACCAGTTAATCCTGGCTGCTGGCCTTGCCTCCAGATACAGCCTGTCCCTGCATCCAGGGAGCAGTCAGCACTGCAAAGCTGAGAGGTGCTGCAGAGCACTGCCCTGTTAACCCTTGGGACTCCCACCCTGGGATCATGACCAGCAGAACTTGAAATGCCTCTCTCACACATGGATAATGAGCTTTTTTCCCTTTTTTCCCTCTCCTTTTGATCCCTGTATGATACAGGAATTTTAAAGAAGTAAGCTATTTAATTTTGGTATTTTTTTACATCAACATTTTATCATTATTACATGTAACCTCCCCCCATCCTCATACTTTTACAAATCCTCCTTCTTATGTTGAATAGAGCATAGTATGTATTTACACTCTTCACGCTGCCAACTCTGCCCAGTTAATTGCAATATTCCCCTTAAAAAGGGAATGCTGAGTAAGGATTTCAGGGATAGGCTGAGGTATGATACATAGAAGCTGATAAATAGTTTTCTGGGTTTTTTCCTACACACTGGATCATATCCCATGTGCAGTGTCCACTTGAAATTCAGCTACCATGCCATGGTGTGTTTTGCAGCGCTGTGTATGCAGAGGAACATATGTGTATGCCCAGGTGCAGCCTGGGCCTGGAGGGGCTTTGAGCAGGGAGGTTTGAACATCTTTTGGCATTTTTATGTGGCCTGTGAAAACCAGGCTAGAGCCTGGAGACCCTGCATCACATGGGTGATGCCTTAGCCTTGCTGCAGTCTTGCAAGCAATCAAGGAAATCAATGGAAAAGAGATGTGGTACGGAAAACAGTTGAACCTGCTGTGAACCTCGCAGAGGAGATGGTCCAAATTGTCCTGAGTCATCAGCTGAGGAGGCTGAGCATGTTCAACATCTGAAAACCAAGAATAGGCAAAATAACTCCTGCCTTCAGAGGGAATGGCTTCTGATAAAAGACAGTGGGAACATCACAAAGGGAAATGCTTTCTTGACGTTTTAATGTGTGTCAGTAAAGCATCTCAAAATCAAGGGATTATTTGTAGACTGGCTAATCTTTCTCAAAAGCAATCTATGATGATAGAAAAAAAGAAAACAAACCCCTTCAACAGTACTGGGAAACAGAGACACTTTGGTTCATGACCTAGTTTTTTTCCAAAAACATCAGTGTTATATTTCAGAATTCTCTTTGATTATCCAGTGGAGTTTTTTGTCATCTTTTTACTGTACTAATTAAACACAACATTTTCCTGGGGCAGCAGTGCCATGCTTGGACAAAGCCTTCTCCTTTGTTCATTAGAAAGTTATGTTGTGTAGCATATCTTTAAATTTTCATAGGAATATTTTAGTGACTAGATTTGCATCAATGTAACTGTCAGTAACAACTCTGGAAGCACTGCTTACACTCTAAGGGTGTGATAGAGACACTGATCTGTCTGTTTTGTGGTCTGAGAAATGGGTCATTTTTTTCAGTATCTGTATGTGCCTCTCTTGTTCTCCAGAGGATCTCTCACTTAGGATTTTTCTCTTTACAATGCTTTCCCAGAGATGTGCCATGATGATCTGGAGCTTTAGCACACTCCTTACTCCTACACTTAAAATTTGCAGCTGTGGTCCAGATCCTGCAATATGAATATGGTGATAGTTTGCAGGCATCACCCTCAGGAGCGTGTCAGGACTTCATTTTTATAGCAAGCAATAGAAATTCAGCTTTCTCAGACTTAAAAGTGCAGGTTACAGTCCCTTTGGAAATTTTTATGGATGTGTTTTATCTTGGAGCTGTGCCACCAATGTCTGTCTGTTGCTTTGTGATATTTTTCTGACTCCTGAGAGATGGTCTTGCTGAAATATTTCCAAAATAAAACTCCTCTTATTGCAGCTTTATTTGGGGTTAAGTTATGGTTTATCAGATGAACTCTCAGGGCTTGCACTTCAGTGGGGCCTCAAGGTTCCAGAGAAATTAAAGTTTGTGCAGGTCCCTTGCAGCTTTTTCCATCTTCTGCCCAATCCTCCTTTGCTTTAACCTAAAATTACAATGTTGTGCCTCCCAGCAAAACTGATTCTTTCTGAGACAAGAAAGAAAATGCTGATACTTTGTAGGTGGGAAGGCAAAAGAAACAGGAGTATTGCATTTACTTGGGGGGGGAAAAAAAACTAAACCAAAACGCCCCAAAATGAAAAAACTATTTTTAAATTGTACCCCATTCTGCTGCTGTGAGAGTTTGCCACTGATTTCAATGGGAACATAAAGAGATCTCTCTGCTTTTCCTTCTGGTGTGCAGTGACATCTACAGAGAGTGGAGCACACCAAACAAGACTTTCCCATTCAGTATCGCTGTGGTTGTTTTTTTTTACTGTTCTGCTTTTATGTATCCTTAATTTAAACTCAGGACTTTTTGCATGCACAGTATTACTTGCTTTTACTTTTGTACATTCCCACAGAAATCTGTTTTTTTACAAGTTATTTTACCCTGACAGAAATTACTTTGATGTTTGGAAGTGTAATAGCAGTTTACATACAGAGATAGAAATTCCTTTTTCCTGATGGGATGGTGGGATATCTGGTTCTACAATGCAATGCACTGAAAGATTGCAGCATTTTGGAGGTGAAGTTTCTTTCACAACTGTGTTGTTCTCATCAAGAAGTAGATTTTGGATGCTTTTGGTCTGAGTTCTGCTGCAGTTATCACACAGATAGTTTTTCCATTAAATGTTTTAATTATTGATGAAATGTTCTGAAGCATAAAGAAAACACTAAGATTTAAATTCCATTTATTTTCTAAAAATTCCAATTAATAAATTAGTAAAGAGACAAATAGGGCTGCTTTAAAAAATTTTCTTTGTTAGCCAGACTCCTTAATTCTGTCATGTACATTTTTAATTGGCTTATTTCTTGGTTTATATTTTTTTGCTCCTATTTTTTTTGTCTTCAAGAAGGTAATTTATTGTATGTGTGCAAGAATGTAGATACCTGGGCTCTGAACTTCATGGCACTTATTTTTTAATTGTTCTTGTTTATGCCTTTTATGTAGAAGTCTTAATTTTGATATATCAAAATGAGAACATTTTTGGGGAGTATTTTTTCTTGGATATTAAATATTAAATGTATCAAACCAAGGTTGAAAGTTACTGCATCAGTGTGTATAAATGCATCAGGAGTTGGTTTAGTCTCGTTTTTTTCCCCTGCCAGGTCAGATGTTATGATAACATTAACTGCAAACCAGATCCAGGTCTCATTAAACTAATACAGCAGAATGATAATCAGAAAATTGCCAAGTAATGAACAAAACCCAGAACTTTTAAACCTTATTAAGCCATTGTGGCTGATGAGCAAGTTTCATGGCCAAGGCTTTCATGTCTGGAAAATGACCCTGATATTTGCCAGCTGGCATTATTGGTTAATTTGGGTTAAACTCAATTTGTGTAGGAAAGAACTCAAAGTAAAAGAATATCACAGTGGAGCAGGAGGGAGCACTTAAAACCCATGTAGTAAAAATCTACTTGTATGTAGAAAATCCTTGGCAAAATGCATCCTTATGCAGCAGTAAAAAATACAGTGTATAATAGATGAAATATACCCATTCCTTAAGAAGAGACAGAATAATTATTAAAAAAAAAAAAAAAGAATGTGCTAGTGTGATATGTTAGCATTGGAAGGGATTGTCAGCATTTTCCTCTTGTAGGGATCTGCTGTGTCCAAACTCTGGACATTTCTTATTCCTACCTTTTGAGATTTTTAGCTGGGGATGAAGAGAGTAAGAAAAAAAAAATTAAAAATTACTGTTTCACAAATAATTGAGCAAACTTCCATTTCTGTATTGGTTTCAAGTATGACTTTTCTAACTCTAAGAATAATCACAGGAATCTTTCAATTGCTGCAGTTTTTATGGAAAGAGGCATCTGGAAAATGTCTTCCCTTAGCCCTGGGTTTTGGCAGGGGCTGTAAGCAAGCATGGTCAGTGTAATTAAACTGACAAGTGCTTGAGGTACTGTACTTGCTTGCTGTATGTACTTTCCTTCAATAAGTATTAGTATTTTTCCTAAGTCTCCCCCTCTAGCTGGTGACCCTGACATCATTTAAGTGTAGCATGTTACAAGGCAGCATGGGAGGCAGTATTTAGGACCAAATATTAAGGGCTTTCTCAGCAAATACCCTTTTGCAATTGACAAGCAGCAGTAGATTTCTTCAGGAAAAGCTCCATCTGACAGAGAAGCCAAAAGACCTGACTCCAGCAGATTTTTCTTAGTGAGCTGTAAAAATTACCCTCTGCTGGAGAAAATCAGCCTGGAGCCCTAAATTTCCAAGGCTTGCAAAACGTTGTGGGGTTTTGGTCTGAATCCTTATTCTTTTTCTGATAACCATCAGAATACAGCCCATGAACTTGTGCATTTAGGCCCTGAGGGGATCTCTGGGGCTCAACAGCTTTTGTGTGAGTGCTGAACAATAAATGATCTCTTAATCAGGTGGTCTCAAACGAGTTAAATTTGAATTAACTCTTTGTAGCTGTCCTTGGTTTCATGTTTCCATTGCTGTCTCTCTGTACCTCTTCCTCTCTAGACACCTCTTTATCTTGTAAACCACGGGGAGACCGGCCCCATCCGGTGCAACCGCTGCAAAGCCTACATGTGTCCCTTCATGCAGTTCATTGAAGGTGGCAGGAGGTACCAGTGTGGATTTTGTAACTGCATAAATGATGGTAAGTGATGCTTCTCTGATCTGGGATCCCTATCAATTCAGTAAGACTAAAAAGAAACTGTATCCCTAAAATTATTTTCTTGACTTGCTGATTTAGTAAAAAATAGTTTAGGGAGATGCAGTAACTAGGCTTACTTCACAAATGAAAAAAAAAAAAATCAATTCCCAAGAATAGTAGAGGGAAACATTTGTTCAGTACAATTTAAAAAAAATAAACAAAAAATAATGCTGACTCATGAAGTCCAGTCTGGTACGATCCAAACTTTATTTCAAAAATTTTGTGACAACATAGGATACAGAACTGCTTGTGTTATTAAATGAAAGCAGTTTTTGTGCTGAAAGAAAACATCAATTTCTTTAAGAAATGCAAATTTACAGCAAGAAGCAAGTATTTAGACCCATGTTAGCTTCATCCTGTGCATGACTGTGGGTGCAATGGTTAAATAAGCTATTAATCTTACTGTGACAAGTGTTGGTTTTCACAGAAGATACCATGCCATATTTGTTCAAGTGTGTTGCATGTGACTCATAACTGTTCTTGTGCTCTTGGCAAAATCCCAACTCTTTGCCAGAACTAGCCTTTCTAGACATTTGTATCAAGCTGGATTTCCTCAGCTGGATCACAGGGGTATGGTGCTTTCCCTAATACAGTCATCTTTTCAACTCTGAAACGTGAACCTTGTCAGACTCAGTCCAACTGCTTTGCTGCCTGGAGCTCTAATGTTTGTGCAGGCATAGCAGATAATAAATTTCATCGTTTGTTAACAATTTAAACTCTCATAAAGGGAAATTTAGATGCACTGGGAGCACTCTAAGAAAGACATTTAAGTTGCAGTATCGTTTTAAATCATGCTGGTATTACTACAGTATCTTAGTCAGAAAGCACTTAGCAAAAAAAAGAAATCTTTGATACAGACTAAAAATGGCTAAGAAACTAGGTTGATATTCCCCTCACACACGTGCACTTTTACAGGCAAAAATGTGAAAAATAAGCATTCTGATTAGGTCTTCATTGAGGAACCATAAGCCTAGCTCTGTGTAAATTGTTGGTGCAAACCCACTTGATTTCTTACTGCTTTGGAGTATATTGCATCTGCTGAAAGAATTTGTTGTCTTGTTCCTCTCTTTCCCCAGTTATAAACGTTTTTTCCTGTTCTTGTGTTGGCTTGTAGTCCCCCCATTCTTCTTTCAACACCTGGACCACATGGGCCGACGGATAGACCACTACGAAAGGCCTGAGCTGTCCCTGGGATCCTATGAATACGTGGCTACCTTGGATTACTGCCGAGTGAGTATTGCGGTGTTGTGGCAAAACAAACGAGCTGCTCAGAGTAAATGCACTTGTAAACTGCCTGTCAGTTTCCAGGAACATTCTAGGAAATATGGATAGGTGTGGAGAGTACCATGTTTTGTTCTTTTGTGCTGCAGAATACAATACAAGCAAGTAAGAATAACAAGCAGTGCAGCGAAATTACGGATCACCAGTCTTTAAGTGAGACGTGTTTGGTCCTACCCAGCATGTTGCACTGTTCAGGGGATATCTTTGAAATTCTGGTGCATTGTTGCATTTTAGGTGTGTATCTTCTCCTAATTTTGAAGACAGAGACATGCCTAAATTGCCTTCCTAATACCCAAAACCTTAGCAAGGGAATTTGACCTTGGAATCTGTTCCTGGCAAGTCTCTTCTTAGTATTCTGACCAATAAGTTACAGTGGAATTGGTTCTCTCTTCTAATATCAACTCACTGAAGAACTCAATCCAGAGCCCACTCATGATACTCTAAATATTTGTAGTTGGTTTTTTTACAGAACTCTATTTGATACTTCTGAAAGCATAAATTACTTAATCTTTTCATACTTCAGCTCATTGTACAAAACTGCAAGTGTGACTTCATCTGACCACAGCATGGACATATTTTTCTGTTCTTGCTGGAGTCAGGCAGAATTTTCTTCCTGTGAGTGGAGCTGAGGCCGTGATAAGGTTAGAAAAGGCAACTGGGTCCTACAAAATCTTGAAGTAGCTACTAGTATCTTCTTCAGACCATCAAATTATTGCTGGTATGAAGAAAATGAAAAGGTTCAGTTCTGCTTGCTCACTAGAGCACTGCTCCAAAATCCAGTGAGATCTGTGAGATAACCTCTAAGATTTGACTGAAACCTGGTTAAACCCCAAAGCAGGAGAGAATTGTGGTGAGATGTTGCAGAAGTAGTGTGTGGGACACTCAGTGTACATCCAGTGATGCTCCATCAGATTCTGAAGCCTCAACTTCTGCCACCTATCTTAAATCAGGGAGTTTCCTTGACAAGTCATCCAGTCTGGTCTGCCTGCTTGCTACAAAGATGCATCCACGGACTTACTTCAGTGTTACCAAAAAGAAGTCTCTTACAAAATAACACTCTGCACTGGAAATGCTAAGTCATTAATTGTAGCATTATTTTGCAATTCACTTTTCATTTGGCTCCAGGTTGCAGAGGTTCCCTTCTTTTATAAATCCATTTCAAGACCAGAACTGAGAAGTCATTTCCTTTTGTGCTTATCAAATGACAAGGATGAACAGCTACAAAGAATGTTAACAAATCCCAGCTGGTTTGCATTATTGCACTCCTGCTAAGCGGATGTGGTGAGAGCACAAGTCCTTGTTTCTGCCATATATTTGTCAGAATTTAGGCAAAGATTGTTTCTAAGTGCTGATCTGATACAAGAGTTTGGAAGCAGTTTTTGGTGCAGTTTCTGAAACAAGCATCCAAGTACAGTAAACAGAACAGCTTTGAAAAATACGGCCTGGTTTTGGTTTGCTGGAATTAATCCTCATTTGCACGAGTCAAATGAGTGAGATCAAGGGTATAATGTTCAGTTTAGTTTAAAGTTTTCCAGGGACTAGGGATCAGTCATAATTCAAGGGTTAGATTAATTTTTCTTAACTGGAATTTGTCTAGGGTTTAGTTTAACAAGTATAATTTGTTTAAGAGGTCAGAACTCTATATGAAGGAAGTGAAACTGTAATGAAAAAGCTGTCCTGAATTTGACACCAAATAATGACTAGTACTCATTTAATGGGAATTAAGAAAACTCATTTTAGGGAGTGTGATGTTTACTCTTGCTCTGTTCATTTTGTATTAACTTCCTAGGTACATCTCTTGATGTACTTTTTTTTAAAACAAACCTTCCTCTTACTTATTCTTACTTAGAGAAACTTGTGTCAGTAGCGTATGCAGGATTTGTGTGCCACTTATACTGTGGATAAGAGGAACTCCCAAAGGAAAGCAGGGGTACAGAAAAAAGCCAAAATGCAAATTTGTTTAAACACTTGAGTTCCAGCAGAAAAGTTGGTGCTTCATCTTAGCTAATGAACTGTTACCCTTTAGATATTTTATTCCATTAGGATGCTGTTTTCCAGTGATAGTGTTCTATTCCAGGGCTGGACTTTACCCAGTACGTGTCAGCTCTCTGCAATAGTGGCTATTTACAACTCACAGCATTTTTCAAACAACTGAACACTGTATTTGCATTGCCTTATGGTACCACCTCTAAATTTTTTCCTCATAACAGGACACTGTCTAATTTTCCCCATGAACGGTCTTTTTGTTTTTCTGTGTAGGACAAGAAGCCTCCTAAACCACCAGCTTTTATCTTCATGATTGATGTATCATACAGAAACATAAAGAGTGGCCTAGTGAAGCTCATATGTGATGAACTGAAGACTCTGCTAGATAAACTTCCAAGGTAAAGAGACATTAGTGTGCTTGGCTTAACTCACTGCACTGCACTTCTCAGGCAGCTTTGCATGTTGGAAGGCAAAACCAAGCTATGGAAAACGTCAGAATTTCCAGTACAGGAGTTTTTTGAGTGATAGTGACCAAATGTTAATTTTTAACACTGCTGGCAATTCTTAGACTTGGATGTCTGGGCTTACTGTATAAACAGAAAGAATCTGCCATGCTACTGCACGTGGAGCTTGTGTTCTTTTCCTTTCTTGCAGTGAACTCTAGTGGTGTTACCAGCTCGTACTTCCACTTCACTTGCTGCAGTCCTGCTTTTCTCTTTGAGTTAAACAGGAAACACCCAAACCAGAATACTCAGGAGTAGCCAGTCTCTCTAAGGCCATAGTGCTGGTGGCTTCTGTCTTTAGCTCTTACTGTTAATTAGCAAAACTTTTAAAGCTTCTTATTGTGCTGTGAGACTTTTCTGTCCTGGTTTGTATCTGAGGGAACAAATCTTGTAGGCAACAACCATTTTATGATATAGAACACATCTACTTTTGAGCATGAAACACACAGCACTAGTGTTACTTCTGGTCAATATTATTGATAGTGTATTATTTTAGTGATTTGTGTTGTTTTCAATGGAGTTTAAATAACACAGACACATAGGGAAATGAGAGCAGAGAAAGACTGAAAAATGAAGTAGACATATAAAGGCATATTAAAAAATTCAGGCATGTAAAAAAATTCAAAAAGAAAATGCTTTCTAAATAACAATGTTTGCAGAGGGAGAACAGACTTAAGAAATGGAGACAGCAGTGTGAGGAAGGGTGGGAGATGACATCCTTGGGACAGTCTGGGATATGTTAAAAATCTTTTTTTCTTATGGCCTTCTGGGATCCCTATGTTGGAAAGAAATTCCAGTCCAGGGTGAGGGTTTAGTTTATCAGATGCCCATGTAAGGCCATCTCTCAAGTAGTTTTTCACTGTAGATTACTCTGGAGACACAAGTGTTTGATATTATCCTGAACATATCTCAGAGTTTTCCATCCAGATTGGTCTTGACTCTGAAGAGAATAAGAGGCATGAGTGGAGTAACAAAAAGCATTTGGCAGTTTGGAATCTTGAATAGGGCAAGTAGAGGAGGAATGAAATCAAGTGTATTCATATCACAAAAGAGACATATTCATCCTTCTCACCAGCACTCTGCGAGATCTCTTGTGAAATAATTTGGGCCAAAGTTTTCATGTCCACTGAAAAAAGCAAATAAAAAAATAAAGAAGCCTAGGCCCTTCAGTTTCCTCAGATTTTTCTGTTGTCTTAAACAATATTAATTTAAAAGAAGACAAACATAAGGCATTCCACCAAAATCTGTGGTGAAAATTTTACTGTGTTGCTTAGACACAGAGGTCACTGTGTATTCATTTTCTGTTGCTGGGCAGAGACACCTGCAGAAATATTCTGCTGTTGCCACACAAGGGAAAAGCCCTGTGCAGGGAATTCACCCTGAGCTTGTATCTTTGAGAGGAAGGACTTGAGGTACCAAAGAAATCTGTGCAGAAAAAGAATTAATGAAATTTTAGAGCAGATGTTTTCAAACCTGTGTTCCAAACAAGAACCCCCACCCTGACTGTATTTTGAAAACTACTGAGAAACGTATTTGTGGAAATGTGCTTATGAGTTCAGAAAATCAGAGTAATGAGCTGTGCAATTATGATTTTTAGGTACATAATTAAAAATAAAAACCAGAAAGTATTTGAATGCATTTCTCTGCCTATGGGTTAGGTTTCTCCTTGTGAGTCTTCAAAAATAACTATTGTTTGAGCTACAGAGACAATTGGCTGCTTAAAGCTAACCTTTAAAACAATGATAGAACTTGGTGGAAGTGGGGCAGTGCAGACTGACACTGGTAAGAGCAATATCTGGAATAAAGGTCCCAAACAGCTAGTGGGTAACACCTTTGGGACTGGGATGATGTGGATGCTTCTCTTTGGAGTACCAGAGTGCTGTATGTATAGAAATGGAATAGCACTTTGGCTTCATCAAGCTCCATAACTCATTGTGCTGTTCTCTCTTTCCCATGTTATGATGCCAACATGGTTTATTCTTTATCTTTGGGATTTTTGACTGTTTGAATGGGATGCACCATTGGTAGGGTTTCTATAGCTTTATTACCTTTTTTAAAAGAGTAAACTGTAGAGCAGTTGATTTTGTCGGGGTGTTTGAATTTGACCTAAGGCAGAGATTGAGGCCATTACATGTGCTCGGATGTTGTTTGCGTTGTTGTTCCCAGTACTGATAATGATCAGAGAGCAGCCTTGCATGTCAAAGGAGTGATTTTATTGCATGGTCAGGATTTCAGAATTATAACCAGTTGGGTTTTGTTTTTCTTACAGAGAAGAGCAAGAAGAATCCTCAGCAATTCGAGTTGGTTTTGTCACTTACAACAAGGTCCTTCACTTCTTCAATGTAAAAAGCAGCTTAGCTCAGCCTCAGATGATGGTGGTCACGGATGTGGCAGAAGTTTTTGTTCCTTTGCTGGATGGTTTCCTTGTTGACTTTGAGGAATCCCGATCAGTTGTTACCAAGTAAAGTACAATTATACTTCATGAGAGTAAGATATGAATGCTTATGATGTGCATTATGCCTTTTAGTCAGTTGGGTTTTGGGGCATACAGGTACCTATTGAGTACTTCAGAAGCCAACAGATGCTCCAAGCCCGGTGTTTCCTCCTCTGAGGCAAAGAAAAAGCAATAGCCACAGGGTTCTGGTGCCAAACTGGAAAGTTTATGTGGGCCAGGTGTAAATCACCTTTCAGCTGTGCTGCCTCAGAACTGGGAGAGGGATGAGGCTCTGAGCCACCTTGTGTTTTCCCTCTTGCAATGCGCGTGGTGTGCTCCTGGATATGATCTTAGGACTCTGAAGTCCTTACATCCCACCAGAACTACTTAATGGTTTGCTATTTTTTTATTTATTGCATGCTCCTTTAGGTTACAAGCTTTGAAACAATGCATCTCATAGAATTAAAAACCGCATATTTTCTTTTATTCTGGCTGGGATCCTAAGAAATTGAGCAAGGAAAATTTGTATTATTTTTTGCACTAAACGTTTTCATGATCAACATCTTCCTGTGTGAAGACTTGGTACATTACAAGGTGTGTTTGGGAATTACCCTAGGCTGACCAGTTGAGACACTGATCCTTTCTCTTCCATAGCTTGTTGGACCAGATTCCAGAGTTGTTTGCAGAAACTAACGAGAGTGAGACCATCTTCGCTCCCGTTATCCAGGCTGGCATGGAGGCACTAAAGGTTAGAACATTGCTCTCTGTCAGAGAAGCTGCTTGAAATCAGGTTTGCTGAAAGCCAGTCCCATCACAATGGGAAATTAGGGGAAAAGGGGTCGTTGATTGTTTCCAGCACTAATGTTCTGTTATTCTAACAGTACCTTCCAACCGCCCTAGTCAGAATAAGAACTGACAAGCATAACATCTGTTCCCAGATGTTCTTCTTGAGAGAATCCAGTCCCCAGACTCTATTCCACGTAGGAGGGATGTTTATGAGAAGATGAGGAGCAGGAGTCAGTTTCTTGTTCAGTGTTTAAGGGAAATAAAGACATGTTTAGTTACCACAGCAGAACAAATCAATACTCTTGTGTTTGCACAGACACCCAGTCCTTGGCGTGTGAAGGGCAGGAAAGTCAGTATAATAATAATAATAATAATAATAATAATGAAAACATCAGACTTTGCTCTGGTTATTCTCCTGCTTCTGCAAAACTTGTTGTGCAAAACAGAATATTCATAACTGTCTGTGACTGAATCAGGCCGTGGCTGGAGGGTTTCCCTTTAACTGACCAGTTCTCCCAGCTTGGATACAGCTGGCAGGGAATCCACAGGCCAAGGTGCTGCCCAGTTGCTTTCTGTATGTCTGGGACATCCCCTGAAGTGCTGACATTGCCATGGAGCTTTGCCAGTTAAATGCACACCACCCTGCTTCACCACAAGACTTGTAGGGGCAGAGCACAGCCAGTGGTGCTTTAAAATGGTTGATTTATCTGTGAGCTTTGTATGAATAAAGCATGAACTTTGACTACATAAATTTGTCAGAAAATAAATTAACATTTCTCAAATCTGTTTTTTATTTATTGATTTAATACCTGCTTTCTTGTTATTTATTCATATTACCAGCAGGTAAGCACATCTGCATGCTTCTTCCTAATACTTGACTTGTACAAAACAAATGTAAGGGTCATAATTGTAAATTTCCTTTGATGATGGCTATAAAAGAAAGCAGCTCTTAATTAAACTTTTTATTTAGCTCGGTATTTTTAAGTTATAATTTGTAAGAATTTTCACTCTGAATTATTCATCTGCAAATACCTTTGCTCAAGAAAACAGTTCCTGTCTAAAAGGAATAAATGGATTGTGTTAAAAATACGTGTATATTAGAGATTTTGTCAAACCAGTATCACTAATTCCTGATGCATATCAGGACAAACAGGTATTTGGAAAATCTTGTTCTCCAGCAGAAGGCTTATTCAAAGGAACTGAAGAAATTGTCATTGGTGACCAAAAGTAGCTGTTCTTGAACTATTAGGGGTGAAATTTCAGCCATTTTAGAAGTCAGGGGCTGCCTTCAGTTGTGTTTCTGCCATGGCAGAGAGGCTTCTGCTTTTCCCAGAGTGCCACAGCTTATTTTGAAAGGTGGAATGTCCTGTGAACATTGTGATTTCTGATTTGTGTCTGCATCTTGGCAGTGTAGATTTCAATGTGCAATCTGCTACAGGGATGGAATTGTCACCCCTTTATACAAATGTACGCAACACCAGCGTGCCTGAATGGAATTTTTCTGTTAAACTGCATTTCCTTTTAATTTGATCCAATCAGAGTATCTGTATTTTGGTGCCTGTTGCACAATGCTTGTGTCCAGTTGGAAAGTGTCCAAGAGAGGAACTCCTCCTTTAGCCTCTGGAGAAAGTGCTGTGGGAATGCCTCAGCCAGCAAAGCTGTGTGCTGGACTGCTGCTTACTGAGAGCAAAGCCCCCGTTTGTCTGGGGGCTTATTGCATCAGGTGCTGAGCCTGGGAAGGAATTGTTTACCTCTGAGGAGCTTGCAGAAAGTGCCCCCTGCTCTCTGAGCCCCCCAGTGTGTGAACGTGGGCTTGTTAACCCTGCAGTAATAAACGTGCCAATGTGGTGTCTTTGGAACAGGCTGCAGAATGTGCTGGGAAATTGTTCATCTTCCACTCTTCTCTGCCAACTGCGGAGGCACCAGGGAAGCTGAAAAACAGAGATGACAAAAAACTGCTCAATACAGATAAGGAAAAGGTATTTTCTGCTCTGAGCGAAGGGGGGACTGCTGTTACACTGCATTTCTCTAATAGGGCATTGATCTTTTTTCATTTACTTTTACACAGAAGTGTTTGGTTATACGATGCCTCTGTAGTGGTGGGTTTTCTAAGAACATACTGAGGTGTTCCCTGTATCCATGGGCACGGGAGGCATGTTTTTGATGATAGCCATGCCTCACTTCAGACTTCTACTTCATCCTTTTGTCCTCATCTGGCCCTTTGAGTTGTGATTAATATCTAATATGATGGCACTTGTATTTTTTATTCCTGTGCAGACCCTCTTCCAGCCACAGGGAAATTATGAGGCCTTAGCCAAGGATTGTGTGGCCAACGGCTGCTGTGTCAATTTGTTCCTCTTCCCAAATCAGTATGTGGATGTAGCATCCATGGGCCTTGTCACAATGTACACTGGTGGAACACTGTACAAGTACAACAATTTCCAGGTAACTGTGGGTTTCCTGTCTTTCAGATGGTAACAGCTGGGGGGTTGCTGTTGTTTTTCATCTCATTTCAATGTGTACTTGGACATTTAACTTAAAAGCAGAGCAAGTCTGGAAAACCTGGTTATCAATTCCAGGGAATAAAATTCCAACTTAACAATCTTGAGCAGGTCAGGCTCAAGTTTGGATCTGTAAGTAGTAATAAGCTGGTTGGCATCCTAAAATTTGGCTGAAACATTAAGTGCAGGAATGTCCAGTAATGTCCAGGCCTGGTGATGAGGGGTGGACACTTGGATATACTTGAATCTGATAACAACCATCCCCATTTGAAATCCTTTTTTAAAGGACTCAAGAGCTGTGAGCAGATTTGCTGGGGGGAGATGGGAATCATGGGAGGGGATGTTGGGTCACTGCTGTGCTGCTGCCTTCAGTATTGAACCTCTGAGCCTTCTGCCTTGTGTTTGCAGCTCGATACTGACAGCCCCCAGTTCTTAAGTGACCTCAGGAAGGACATCCAAAAGAAGATGGGATTTGATGCAACAATGAGGGTTCGGACAAGTACAGGTAATAGGACCCATGGGAATGAATTTTAAATAATGTAGTGCAGTGCAAATCACTTTTAAGATCAGGCTGGTTTAATTTCATTATGTACTTGTTGAAAATTAATTGAATAGACTGATAAAATCCATGGCTGTGTGTATATATATTGTTACTTCTATACATATATATACACACACACACGTACTTCCTGTATATGCCTCCTTTATAAGTGATTTTCAAGTTTGGGAAAGGCTTCTGCTCACTGCACACAGCATGGACTGCAAGGAAGTTGTGTAAAAAGGTGTTGCTGCTGGACCCTGACCTGTGCCTTCATTTTTGTACTCAAATGACATTGCTGTGTCTATCCAGCTTCTTTCATTCATTCTTAGCTCAAATGCAAGTATTAGAGAAAGGGACACATCCAGGGGCCAGACCAGCAGTGCAGGAGCTCTGGGTGTCCAAGTCACAGCTTTTCCCTTCCTCCGACTGTCACAAATGCCATCAACAAGGACAGTTGTTGGGACTCCTGAGGCTGTAAAGCCCTGAGGGAAAATGGCTCCTGCTTCAGTAAGTCAATCTAATTTGCCATTTTTAAATTAAATGCTCTGTTTGTATCTGGCTGCAGGCTTCAGGGCTACAGACTTCTTTGGGGCCATTTACATGAACAACACCACAGATGTGGAGATGGCAGCAGTTGACTGTGACAAAGCAGTGACAGTGGAGTTCAAACATGATGACAAACTGAATGAAGACATCGGGGCCTTAATTCAGGTAAAAAAACCTAATTCATGTATACCATAAAATGGTGAGCAAGACCTTCTTGCAGCCAGAGCAGAGAAGTGAATGGTGTAGGAGTGATGGGAACAAGGCACAACTTGCACAGACTCTTGTGCCATAACACCACTAGTAAAAAGTGTGTTCCCCTACCTCTGTGCTGCATGTTCTATTCAGGGGTACCCAGATCTTTTCTAAACACTCACTGAGACCTCATCAGCTGTTCCTTTTTTTCCATTTCACTGTAAATAACTTGATGTGGAGTAAGAGTTTCATTGCTACTTATATGGCAGTTGTTATTGCTGTGGCATTCCTGGTGACCTCTCTATTCAAGGGCAGTTCTCTATTGCTAAACCTCACTTCCCCCTCTACAGACTGTAGTATTTTCTGTGATGTTAAGATGAATAACTCATTCTGTAATGTCTGACAGATGTCCCTAAGGACCTCAGGTATGCTTGTGCTACAGCTGCCAGCAGCACTGCCTCACTGCCCTGGCTGCAGAAGGCATCATGTGCCTTTTGTGCACAGAGGAGGTGGCTCCAGTGGTGACACTTTGTGCCTCTGTTGCAGTGTGCTGTCCTGTACACATCGATGAGCGGGCAGAGGCGAATCCGCATACACAACATAGGATTGAATTGCAGCTCCCAGTTAGCTGATGTCTACAGGACTTGTGAGACTGATGTGCTTATCAACTTCTTTGCTAAGTCAGGTACAGTTGCAACAGACCAGTTTTGGGGTTTTTTTGTGTTTTGGCATGGATGAAGGGCAAGGAAAGGGGGCTGAAGTGATTTCCTAGTGGGAAGTCATTTTTTATAACTTGCTGCTCCACGCCTGAGCAATTCCTGAAGTATTACGAAACTGAAAAGACAAATAATTACCTATTCTAGACCAACTGCCATAAAAGTAATACTTGCGTGTAGGTCATGCACGGAATTGGGCAGGCACACTAAGTGGCAATGGACATCCTGCTGCAGTGTTGGGGCTTGGGTGGGGCTTTTGGATGTCTGTGGAAGAGACTGAAAAGCAGCCTCAGCCCTCAGCTCTGTAAAATCAGAAACTAGCAACAGACAGAGATACTTGGAGAGTGTGTCCTTTTTAACACACATTCATTCTGTGCTTGTAGCTTTTAAAGCCATTCTGAGCCAGCCCCTGAAGACAGTCAGGGACATCCTGATGAATCAGACTGCTCACATGCTGGCCTGCTACAAGAAGAATTGTGCCAGCCCAGCAGCTGTCAGCCAGGTAAAACCCAAACCCAGTCCTACCCACCCAGGCTTTGCACAACCACCCTGCAACATCAGCAGAGCCAGAAAGCAAAGTTTCAGGGCAGACTTGTCTTTTTCTTTCAAATACAATTAATGACAGGTGGGATTCAGTGGTGGCACTTAAAGCACACAGAAACTGTTTTTCTGGAACAAAAGGCAATGCCATTGATGAAACTGATGCCTATACTCATACAAAGGAGCTCAGCCAGCCCTTTTCTTCCTGCTGGAATTACGCACTGACACACAAAGCTTTCATTTTTCACTGTTAGGTTGTTATAGGTGGTTGTAGTATTCTAATTTTTGACTAAGCAGAGTGACTGATTTGTTTCCATTTAATTTATTCAGTCACATCTTAGTGATTCAACTCAAAGAAAGACTCAGGCTTTTTCATCGCAGAGGTGCTGCCAGTAATCACAGGCCTGGGCAGTGAGCTGCTCATTGTTGGTGAGGATCAAATATGTCAAAACCAGAGCCACTTATTGTGGACCACTATTTCTCTCCTTAATTTTCCAGAGAGTGCCCCAAAAATTAACAGGGTTACAGGGAGATGACAGCAGCCACGACACTGACTACAGCTCATAGAGTAAATAATTTCTGTTGGATTCTTATTAAATGTGTTGTTTTCTCAGCTGATCCTGCCTGACACGATGAAGGTGCTGCCTGTGTACATGAACTGCCTTTTGAAGAGCTGTGTGCTGGCCAGCAGGCCCGAAATCCCGACCGATGAGAGAGCTTTCCACCGCCAGCTGGTCATGGCCATGGGGGTGGCCGACACGCAGCTCTTCTTCTACCCACTGCTGCTGCCAATTGTGAGTCAGAGGTGGATTTTGCACTTCAATTTCTAACCCCTCTTACCTGGAAAGGAACCACTAAGATGTACCGAGCCTTTCAGTAGTTACTTTTCAGATCAGTTCCACAGCTCTTGTGCTCTTTGCCCCACAGCACAGCCTGGATCTGAAGAGTGACGCTGTCCCAGCCGCCGTCCGCTGCTCCGAGGAGCGCCTCTCCGAGGGAGGGGCCTTCCTGCTGGCCAACGGGCTGAGCATGTTCCTGTGGCTGGGAGCCAGTGTGTCCCCAGAGCTCATCCAGGGCCTTTTCAACGTGCCATCCTTCGCACACATCAGCACCGAGGCCGTGAGTAGATGCAGATTTAAGAACTGAGGACTTAGCAAGACCAGGTGCTAATCAGAGAAACAAGTGAGGTCTTTTTTCATCCTTCAGCCTTAAAAGCAAGAACAGGTGACCAGCAAAAGGTGTTTAGACACCAGAATTGCTTTAAGTTATAGAAAACTTAACACTTAGACACTCGGAACACCAAGAGGACAGAAGCTTTCACAACTTTTTTAATCTTCTTAAACTTCATTGCAGATATTCAAGTCCTTTCAACTGTGTATTACTAAAACTAGAACAAAACATTTTGCAATGGTTAAGTTTTCCTGATGATGCATTTTCATATAGTGATTATTTTAAAGTGAAAAGTGAGTCCTCAAGATGAGACCTTTTAGTGAAAGAGATGGAGTTTTCTGGTTTAGTATGAAGTCCACAGTACCTTATAACATAACTGTCAGCAGCTAGGCTTGGTTAGAGATGTGACTGGACTTCAGCAACCTGCTTTCCTTCTGACAGACATCCCTGCCTGACCTGGACAATCCATTTTCCAAGAAACTGAAGCATATCGTGAAGCAAATCCAGAGCCAAAAGCCCTACACTATGAAGGTAACTGCTTTCTGCCTCAATTCATTCCTCATACATGTTAAAAGGAATACTCCAGGCTTTGCCAAAACTTACCTGGCTGTAAAAGGTTTTTAGGAGTCTTCCTGCACATAGGTGAGTTCCAGCATGATGTAGGCACAGACATCTCAAATGTGCTTAATTCCCAATCAAAACTGATTTTCAAAGGTAGTCAAGTTTAAAAGGTAACCATTTTATTCTGCAGTCCAGTCTCCAGCTTCTGCAATGTGGAGATTTGTTAGTTTTGGGGTTTTTCCCCACCCCAAGAGCATCCACTAAGAGACATAGGAAAACTGTGCTGCCATCTAGTCTGACTGCATCCTAAAATTGTCTGTCTGTATCTCTTATCTTTCCAGTTGATGATAGTGAAGCAACGGGAGCAGCCAGAGATGCTTTTCCGCCAGTTCCTAGTAGAAGACAAGAGTATTTATGGAGGAGCCTCGTACGTGGATTTCCTCGTGTGCATTCACAAAGAGATCAGCCAGCTGCTCAGTTAAGGCAACTCAAGTAAAATGTTCAGTTCCTTTTTGCCTTTGCAGGAGGGACAGTTTTTGGTGCCTGAAGGCAGCCCACAGCTCCACCAGACCCAGGCCTTCTGCTGTGCTTTACTGACCCTTTTCTGTGCTCTTTTTGTACAGTTTCATTTGATCCCACCTCTCCCTGAGTATTTTGCTTACTTCTTAAGCTGTAGAATAGGAAGTTCTGCACTCAGGTATTAATCTTCTGGGAGTCCTGACTCTCTCTCTACATGAATTGCCAGATTTCAGACCGCCAATGCTTGAAAGCATATATGGTATACCTTTCTTATAAGACAATTTAGAAAACTCTCAATTATTCCTTTTGCTAGTCATAAGTTGTACCAGAGCTGGGAAAGATGATCACAATCTGTACAGAGGAGGAAAAAAGACAAAACACTTCCTTTTCTAAGTGAGGACATGGAGTTGAATCAGATTGGCAGTAAACATGTAGTTCAGTTTGAAGGATTTTCAAGTCCTTCCTGTGAAGCAAATCCTGTAAAGTAAATCCCTTTTTTCCTGTAAGGGACAAGTGTTACTCTCTGCAGAAGTAGAGCTCTAGGGAGCCATCCACAGCCAGGGTTATCCAGGAGACAGAAATGCCTCAGTTTTGTAACTGGACTTGAGTAAGTGTAACAACAACAGAGATCACAGGAAGAACAGTAATCAAACAATCCTTTTGCCACGTTTGGCAGATGATGTCACACTATTATGGTACAATTCTGTCCACTTGGGGGCAGCAATTAGCTTGGTATGCTATTTAATTACATTTTCAAAATTGCACAGGTTAGGCTTTATTTAGTACATTTGCTAACTGGAATATTCCCAACACAACTCAGACGAACCTGTCCCTCAAAATTTCAGTGGCAGATCAACTGTGAGACAGCTGACACATTAACCAAAGGTTATTTGTGGTGCTATAAAGCCTCTTGATAATACCAGTTCTATTACAGTGACTTTCTCTCCCATGACTGATTTAATCAATGGTCACTGCTTTGAAAAACAAGCCTTTGCTAATACCAATATTGAAGGTAGAATTTGTAAAGTCAGAGTCTTTGGAACAGCTGTTTACCTCAGATACTTCATCAATCTCTCTGTCTCTTTAGGACCAATGCCTCTGAACATGAGGTTTGAACTTTGCCAAACTTGAAAAGCTATTATTAAAAAAATTAGTGTTTCAAAGAAAGCCAAAAAACACTCAAAGTAAGGTTAAGCCTCAGTAAAGAAAAAAGTGCCTTTAAACATGTTAGTGTTGCTACTTATATTAATTATTTAATATCCACAATAAGCAGTCCAAATGCATAGTTTTTTGGTTCAACGGTTTATCTATACAGTCCTATTCTTGTCATTGACCAAGAGCTCTTGAAATAAGTGGCTGTATTACAAAAGAGTCCTTGGCCTGAATTCAGCTGCCAAGACAAGCACTTTTTAGCTGTAGACATTACCCTGTAAAAAGTATTTGTTGCCATTTCATTTGTAAAATGACACCAGCAACATTTGTGTAAAGAAATAAGCAATTATTAAATATAATCTCTGTGTGTGTTTCTTCTTTTATACATCCCAAGTTCTCCAAGGTTTTATGGCCATGGCATCGAGCAGTGAGTACACTGTAGGTCACCTTCTCCTACTGTGACTCTCAAGACAGGCAGCTTACATGGCCTCAGCATTTTCAGTGTTTCTGCTGTTGTCATCACCCATGGCTATGGTGAGAAGACACGATCCTAGTGAAGGCAAGTGTCCCAAAGAGGGGCTGTTGAGAACCAAGCTCAGGTAAGCCAAAGCTGTTCATACTGGCAGAGCTACTGCAGCACAGCTCTGGCCTGCCTGGGCAGTGTTACCTACAGTAAGACACCACAGTGGAGAAAACAGCACGTGATGGCAGCAGTCATGACAGTGACAAGTATCACACAGACATACTGCAAGTGCAGTGCTTGGCTTCACCATAAACTGCAGGACTGTAGTATTTAACTCAGATTTACACTAATTAGGCCTTTTTTTTTCTCCTTTTTTGTTGCTGCAGTAATTATACTCAAAATTACTTTCTGTTTCACAGAACTTGCCACTGCTTTCTTTTCAGCCCATGAGAATGACCCTGTTAGGAAAAGGATTAGTGCAGCACTCTTCCACATTAAGTTGACATTGAGCCCTTTACAGAGTTGTCATTTCTGATAAAGCAATAAAGTTGCCACCAACTTGGGTAATTTTGCTAGGAGAAAACACCTTTTCTACTATATACAGAAAGTGTGGGTTCATTTATCTATCACTTTCAGATTACTCAATGTATCTTTATAAAGCCACAGGACTTAGAGATTTTTTCAATGTAATGGGCTTGAAATGTTCATGTATCCTTTTTTAAAGTGCTCTCTGGGTATTAAAATGTATAGCAGGGTATAGAAAACCAGCTGAATATTCTAAAATTAATTCCATGACTGAATGCCAGTTAACTTCCATGATCATCTCAAAACTGGTCGTTGGTTTGGAGCCTGAATTCCACTCCTTTGAACAAAGCATTCAGCACCTATGAACAGACCCAATGAACTGGTGCTGGGGAAGAACCTCAACCCCCTGAGAGCACTGACTGCCAGCCTGCACCGCACACCAGCGTTCC
>VZSE01000788.1:9797-31563 GCA_013398275.1 Promerops cafer | reverse complement strand
CCAGCGTCAAACCATGACAGCTCTCAGTAATGCTGAGATGGTACAAAGGAGATGCAATCCAGTTGTGACTTGGTAAGGAAGCAGGTTCCCAAATATCTGAGAACTCTTTCTTGGTCAACAAGGATGACTGTTGCACTACTCAGATCTGGCTTTCCCTCCTTATATGTGAGGTATCCAGAGAGTGTAAGCCTTTTATCAGAGGCAGGGGACCTGTGTTAAATACCTAGAGATACTGTCTGTACAATCTGCACTTATGGATCCTTTGAGGTTGAAGCCATGATTACAGGCTATCACTCCTTGCGTCTTCCATTACTCTAGAATCATAAAATAATTTTGCTTGGGAGGGAGACCAGGAAGCCATCTAGTCTGTCTACTCAGAGAAGGATGATCACAGGATCATAGTATAATTTAGGTTAGAAAGAACTTCTGTAAGTCATCTAGTCAAACCTCCTGCTCAAAGAAGGACCAGTTCAACCAGGCTGCTTGGGGACTTGTCCAGATGAGTTTTGAGTATCTCCAAGAATGGAGATTCCACCACCTGTCTGGACAATCTCTCGATATTTGGCCAACCTCATGGTGGAAATGTTTTTTTATTATATATAATAGGAATTTCTCATGTTACTACTTTTGCCCATTACCTCTTGTCCTATCACTGTGCACCTTTGAGAAGAGTCTGGCTCTGTCTTCTCTATACCTTCTCATTAGATAGTTGTAGACATTAATAAGATAACCCATCCCTTTTGCCTTCTGTTTTTAGGAAAAAAAAAATCTTATGAAAAAACAGCTGAGAAAAAACATAGTTCTCAGTCTCTTCTTGTATGCCCTAGGCTCCAGCCCCCTCATCTTGGTGTTCCTCCACTGGATTAATTTCAGTATTTTCAATGTCTTCCTCCTCTTGAATGAGGAGCCCCAAAATGCACACTGTACTCCAGATTCAGACTCAAAAGTACCAACTAGAGGGGAGAATAATAGTTTCTCTCATCCTGTTTGCTACAGTATTGCTAATAGAGCCCAGTAGATGGTTGGCCTTTGATGCAAGGGCATACTGCTGACTTACGTTCAGCTTGTTTTCTACTAGTACCCTTAGATGCTTTTATGCAAAGTTTTTGTAGCCAGTTGCCCCCAGCCTGTTGTGTTGGATGGGATTATTCCATGCCAGATGCAGCACCTTGCATTGGCCTTTGTTGGATTTCATGAGCTTCCTGTCAGACCATTTCTCTAGCTCATCACAGTCCCTCTAAATAGCAGCCCTGCAACTGCTTCCCCTGTTGAACAAAGGATTATGATACAGACTTAAATACACAAAGAATTCTTTGCAGGGTCTGTAGCTGATGATATACATTTACTCTAGTGGTAAAAATGCCTTCTGGGGGCAGGGGAAAAAGGAGAGAGAAACAGGAAAAGGAAACTCTTCCCCAGTGGCCAGTTGAGAAAGAAATGATGGGTATGTCCAAATTAACAACCTGTTCAGTCAGTCAGGTGGAGCTTTTGAAAACATGCTAAAACCATAACTGACTTAAGAATAACAGTCTTGCAGGTAGCTGCAAACACCCACTGTGGGACAGCTGACCCAAACTGACCAAAGGGATATTCCATGTCATATAGCATCATGCTCAGCAATAAAAATGGAAAGGAGACTGGGTTTGGGTAGGGAGACATTGCTCAGAGGCTGGCTTGTCATTGGTCTACTTGTGGGAGGTGTTGAGCAATTGCATCACTTCGGGTTTTTTCCCTTTCTTCTTCCTCTTTTTTTTTTGCTGATTAAACTGTCTTTATCTCATCCCACAGGTATTCTTGCCTTTGCTTTTCCTGTTGTGTCCCCCATCCTGCTGCAGGGGAGAATGAGCAAGCAGCTGAGTGGTGTTTAGCTACCAAATGGGGTCAAACCACCACAGGGGACCTCTTGGTCAGACTCACAGAACTGGTCTCTTCTTTGCATAGGGTGGGGGTTGTGTGTGGACCTCTTGATTAGCCTCCCATGTTTGGTCCCTAGTCCCACAGACATGTTCAAACATTCATGTTCCCCACCCATTCAGGAACACTGAACACCCACTGGCTTAAACTCCTCCCATCCCAAACATGGTAGGGTTTGTTCAGCAGTTTAATAAAGCAGTCCCAAGCCTGTGTTTTATTTTTAATTTTCATTGTTTTCCTATTTAAACTTCAATTATTAATTTTATTATATCTTATAAAATTGTAGAAAGCAGACATCAACAGCAGCAGTTGCCACATGCTGAGAGTGCAAGGCTTGTTAGGTACCCAGGGGGTGTCTGAGATGGTTTCTGGACCCCAACACCCTTGAGCTGTAAGTGGGGGAGAGACCAGCCAGCAGACAGCAGGTCTCACAAGAGGGGCAGGGGAGAGTTGGACAATGCCAGCTGTTCTTCCAGACAGCTCAAATGGCAGGAAGTTTGTACTGGGTTTGCATGGCCAAGCTTTGGTAGCAGGGGGGTGTAAGGCCCCAAAAAACTCACTCAATGAGACCTTTAAAAGGGCTTATGGTTGTTCATGTACTCTGAGTTAGATGCATTAGAGAAATACTGACAAGATATTCTCAAGAGATCAAAACAGCAAGAAAAACTTTACTGGTAACTTTAGAAAATCAAAGAACTTTGGCAAAAAGTTTAGAGCCACATTCCATCAGCATAAAATGCTTCCCAAAGCATTAACTTAGCCCATTCAACTTGGAAAACTCTAAGCCTGTTTGTTTTTAAGTTACTCAAAAATTCTGTGAAGAGAAAGAGAGAAATACCAAAAAGATGTAGAAAAGGACACAAATTACTACTCCTGGGTTCCAGCAGTGTTCAGCTGATAGAAATTCCAAGAGGAGATAGGGTCAAGACGTGCTTGCCTCATGTTCTACTTTAAACACCCCTTGGCCTTCCTGGGCCCTTCCCCCAGGTGGGACTTCTGGTCATCTGGCCACTTAGGAGCTAGGTTAGGAGCTCCAGAAGTGGAGTGTGGAGCATTGCCTCCGGTGTGCCAGTGATTGTCAACCACTGCAGGGGCTGGGACATAGGCCCAGGGGGGTGGGGTATACAGGGCAGTGCACTGCCTCACCAGGGAAAGGCCTGATCTACCTCTTCTCCTGCACACTCACACAAAGAAATGTTTTGAGCCAGTAATCCCCCCAGTCTCTCAAAGGGGGCTAGAGGGGTGGCTTCTGTGAGAAGCTGCTGGAAGCTTCCTCCTTGTCTGGCAGAGCCAATCCCTGGCAGCTCCAAAGATGGACGGACGTGGTGCTGGTCAAGGCTGGGCCAATTAGAAATGGTGGTAATGCCTCTGTGATAAAATATTTAAGAAGAAGGAAAAAAAAAGTTATTGCACAGTTGTAATCGCGGCCAGAGAAGAGAGGAGTGAGAATATGTGAGAGGAACAACTCTGCAGACACCAAGGTCAGTGGAGAAGGAGGGGGAGGAGGTGCTCCAGGCGCCTGAGATTCCTCTGCAGCCCGTAGTGAAGACCATGGTGAAGCAGCTGTCCCCCTGCAGCCCATGGAGGTCCACAGGGATGCAGAGATCCACCTGCAACCCATGGAGGAGACCCATGCTGGAGCAGGTGGATGCTTGAGAGGAGGCTGGGACCCCATAGGAAGCCCATGGACAGAGGAGCCCCCACTGGAGCAGCCTGTCCTTGATGGACTACACCCTGTGGAAGAGTGACCCACGTTGCAGCAGTTTGGGGAGGACTGTTGCCTGTGGGATGGACTCATGTTGGAGAAGTGCATGGATAACTATCTCCTATGGGAGGGACCCCATGCTGGAGCAGGGGAAGGACTCCTCTCCCTGAGCAGCAGAAGAAACATGTGATGAACTGAGCATAACCCCCATTCCCCATCTCCCTGTGCCATTGAGGGAGGAAGTAGAGCTGGGAAGGAGGAAAGGCTGGGGGGAAGGTGTTTTTAAGGTTTTATTTTACTTCTCATTATCCTGCTCTGGTTTTGTTAGCAATAAATTCAATTAATATCTCTAATTCTAGCCTGTTTTGCCCATGATGGTATTTGGTGAGTGATCTCTCCTAGTCCTTATCTCAACTCATGAACCCTTCATTATATTTTTTCTCCCCTGTCCAGCTGCAAAGAGGAGTGATAGAGAAGGTTTGGTGGGTGTCTGGAATCCAGCCAGGGTCAACCCACTACAAAGTTGTGTATAATTGGTCCCTAGGGAGTGCTGAGAACAAGATCACTAGACTAGGGCATGCAAACAGGGTGCAGTATCTGTTCAGGGCAGCATCATCAGTTTGATTAGAATTTTGGAAGGGAAGGGAAGGGAAGGGAAGGGAAGGGAAGGGAAGGGAAGGGAAGGGAACTGCCAGTTATTTGGCTGCTGCCTGCTCTGTTCATCCACAGGCTTAGACTGTATCCTCAGTGGTCACCCCAACTAACTGGTGGCTGTGCAAGCCTACCCAGAAGCTTGAGATGTCTAGGAAATTACAATTAGAAGGACAACATCTTTAAAAAGAATTGACATTCTGTAACTGGGTGAGTTTTCTGAGAACTCTAAGGACACTGTGACCTCCTGAAAGAAAATGGTGTCCCTCCACAACTGCAAAATTATGGCTGTAACACAAGCAGAAGCACTATAGCCTACCTATGCTGAAGTCTCTACCCAAACAGACCTCCTAAGGATCGATATAACTGTCCAGACCTCAAGCTGCATGGAGCTCCAGTTTCCACAAAGGAAACCTTGTGGCTGGTGTTTACTAGAGGCTGCCCAATCAAGGGGACCCTGTTGAAGAAACATTATTACTTCAAATACAGGAAGCATCACACTCACAGGCTCTGATCCTGATGCCGGACTTCAATCTCCCTGACACCTCCTGGGAAAGCAGGACAGCAAGCTACTGGAGGGCACTGAGGCGAATTTCTTAATCCAGGTAATAGACAGCCCAGCTAGTGAAGAAATGTTACTAGACCTGTTGCTCATCAACACGGATAAACTAACTGCAGAGGTCAATATCAGAGGAAGCCTGGGCTGCAGTGATGATGCCCTGGTGGAATTNCTGCAGAGGTCAATATTGGAGGAAGCCTGGGCTGAAGTGACGATGCCCTGGTGGAATTCACAGTCTTGAGGGAAATGGGCCAGACAAAGTGTAAAGTCAAGACCCTGAGAGTGAACTTTTAGTTGTTTAAGGAATTAGTGGATGAGACCCCAAGGGAAACTGCCCTCAGAATTAAAGGAGCTGAACAGAGCTGGCAGCTCTTTAAGGACATTTTTCTTAGGGTGCAAGAGCTCTCAGTTCTCATTTGTAAGAAATCAGGCAAGGAAGGCAGGAGACTAGCATGGTTGAGTAAGGACCTCCTGTTCAAACTAAACTGTAGAAGGAAATGTACAGGCAGTGGAACCAGGGACATGTATCATGGTAAGAATATAGGAATGCTGCCAGGGTGTGTAGGGATTGGATCAGGAAATCTAAGGCACAGTTGGAGCTGAATTTGGCAAGAATAAAAAGAAGGGCTTTTACAGGTATGTTGGCCAGAAAAGGAAGAAAATGTACGCATTTTTTAAAAGGGTAATAAGGAGGACCCTGGGAACTACTCAATCAGTCAGCCTCACCTATTGTAAGATCATGGAACATATCCTCCTGGAAGATATGCCAAAATATGTGGAAGACAGGGAAGTCATTGGAAACAGCCAGCATGGCTCCACCGAGGGCATCTCATGCCTGACTAATCTAGTGACCTTTTATGATGGAATGACTGCATCAGTGGATAAGGGAAGAGCTACAGATGTCATCTACCTGGACTTCTGTAAGGTGTCCTGGTTCTGGCCAGGATAGGGTTAATTTTTGCAGTAGTCAGGAGGGGGCATGGCTAGAGCCTGGAGGTTATTCCATACACCTTACATCATTGCCGGGGGTGGGGGGAAGGGACTGTCTTCTGGGGAGAAGGGGTTCTGGTCAAGTAAATGTGGCAGAGGGAGCTGTCTGGTATTGTCTATTGTCAGAGGCTTTCTGTGTGAATCATTTCGTTCTTGTACCCTCTGTCATAGGTATTGTTGCTATTACTGATTGTTTTTTTTAATCTCATTGCTGTTTCCAGTAAATTTTTCTTATCTCAACCCATGATCTTTACATTTTCTGCCTCCAATTCTCCTCTCCCTCATGCCACAGAGAGGAAGGGGAGGGGAAAGCAGGGGAATGACAGAGACTGGCATGTGGTTTGGAGAGTCTTGGTGGGGGCACTGAATTGGGGAGCACCATTCCTAAATCATGACACAAGGCCTTTGATATAGTCCCCTGATATACTTTGGACCTGATTAGCATAAGAGATCTGATAATTAGGATGCCTTGGCAAGAACAAACAGATCTTTGAAGATTGAATCAAGACTGGCTGACCAGAAAAAAAGATTCAGTCAACTTCTGCAAGCAAGAGATGTTGCAAAATGTATAAGTTTGTTTATGTGATGATTAACCCAATCATTGTAGTAAAAATTTACTAGCCTTCCCAGAATAGTATATAAGCATATAAATTCGGATTCTGATCACCCCTCAGTCTCCCCGTCTCTCTCCATCGCCGATAGTCCCCTACAACATTCTGGACCATAAACTGGGTTTGACAGATAGTCTGTTAGATGGATAAGGAATTGGCTGGATGGCTGCATCTAAAGACTTTTAGTCAGTGGCTTAATGTCCAAGTAGAAATCAAATATGAGTGATGTCCCTCAAGGGTCCGTACTAGAACCAGTATTGTTTAATATCTTCATCGCTAAGATAGACAGGGGGATTGAGCACACCCTCAGCAAGTTTTCAGATGATTCCAAGCTGAATGGTGCAGTTCATTCTCTGGGGCCTCCAGCAAAATAAAGACACGGATCTGTTGGAGTGGGTCCAGAGAAGGCCCCAAAAATGACCAGAGGGATGGAACATCTCTCCTGTGAAGAAAGGCTGGAAAAGTTGGGGTTGTCCACCGTGGAGAAGAGAAGGCTAGAGGGAGATCTTATTGCCTTTCAATATATAAATGGGTCTTATAAAAAATACAGAGAAAGACTTTTTTTGCCAGGGCCTGTAGTGACATGACCAGGGTAATAGTTTGAAAGAGGGTAGATTTAGATTGGACATAAGGAAGAAATTCTTTATGAGGATGGTGAGAAACTGGAACAGGTTGGCCAAAGAAGTTGTGGATGCCCCATCATTAGAAGTGTTCAAAGTCAGACTGGACAGGGCTTTGAGCAACCTGATCTAGGGAAAGATGTCCCTGCCCATGGCAAGGGAGTTGAAGCTCTGAAGGCCCTTTCCAAGCCAAAACATTCTATGACTTTGTGTTTATAACTAGCCTTAGAAGTTCTGCTCATTTCCATGTTTTGAGGGGAGCCATAAGCTCTGGAGCAAAAACTGAACTATGAAGGCATCACCCAGAGACAGTTTACAGTAAAAGCAGACATCTACTCCGTGAAGTTACATGCCTAAAATATACTGTGAGTCAGTAAAGTCTGAACTCTAAGCAATTAAGGTGGAGATAGGGAAAATAGAAACTTACTTCATAGAGGTGCTCAGTTTTACTTCCAGCTCTACACATCCAGAAACAAGATTCCAAATTTGCATTCATTCAACTGCTTTTTTAATCAGTCACCAGAATATCTGGCATTCATTTTGTTTCTGACCATTAAAAATACAGCTCTATATTAGCTTTAAAAAAATGAGTATCAATTATGTAAACAATGGAGTTTATTAGAGAGTTTTCAAGCATTAAACTTCACTGCTTGACTTCATAGAATCATAGAATGGTTAGGGTTGGGAGGGACCTTAAAGATCATCTAGTTACAAGCCCCCTGCCATGGACAGGGATACCTTCCACTAGACCAGGTTGCTCAGGGCTCCATCCAACCTGGCCTTGAATACTTGCAACAATGGGGCAGCCACAACCTCTCTGGGTAACCTGTTCTAGTGCCACATCACCCTCGCATTAAAGAATTTCTTTCTAATATCTAATATAAAACTACCCTTTTTCAGTTTAAAGCTATTCCCCTTTGTCCTATCACTGCATGCCCTTGTTAAAAGTTCCTCTCCAGCCTTCCTGTAGGCCCCCTTTAGCTATAAGGTCTCCCTGGAGCCTTCTCCTCTTCAGGCTGAACAGTCCCAACTTTCTCAGCCTGTCTTCACAGGAGAGGTGTTTCAGCCCTCTGAACATCTTGCTGGACCTCCTCTGGACACCTTCCAACAAGTCTGTCTTTATTACGTTGGGGGTCCCAGACCTGGATGCAGCACTCCAGGTGGCATTTCAGAGGAGCAGAGTAGAGGGGGAGATTCACGTCCCTTGACCTGCTTCTTTTGATGCAGCCCAGGATGCAGTAGGCTTTCTGGGCTGCAAGCACACATTGCCGAGACATATTGAGCTTTTTGTCCACCAATACCCCTAAGTCTTTCTCCCCAGGGCTAGTCTCAATCCATTCTCCTTCCAGTCTGTACTTGTGCTTGAGGTTGCCCTGACCCACGTGCAGCACCTTTCACTTGGCCTTGTTGGACTTGACAAGGTTCACACAGGCCCACCTCTCAAGTGAGAAGCATATGCACAGACGCAGAGGAAGAGACAGAGAAATCCACATTCACACATGCAGAGAGAGATGGAAAGAAACAGGGACAGATAGATGCATGCATGCACAGATGCAGAGGAAGAGCAACTGAGAAACACTCACCCAGGCAAACATGGAGGAAGACAGATACAGGTGTGCACAGACACAGAGAGAAACAGGTAGAGACAGGTGCACGCATATACAGATGCAGAGGAAGAAAGACAAAGGCATAAGCAAAGAGGAAGAAAGAGAAAAAGAGACAGAGGTGCACACACACAGAGATGGGTGTGCATATAGACACAGGGAAGAAGAGACAGATGCATGTGCAGTTGCAGAGGAAGAGAGATGCAGAGACATGCACATGTTCAGACACAGAGAAAGAAAGAGGCATGTGCACACAGATGGAGAGAGACAGGCATGTAGATAGGAGGGGAGAGACAGAGGAGCACATGTACACAGGCGTATGAGCACAGACAAAGAAGGAGAGATGGGTGTGCAGATGCAGAGAAAGAAAGACATTCAGAGATGCATGCATAGATGCAGAGAGAGACAGACGTGCACACATAGGTGCAGAATTGGGGGAGAGATGCATGCACAAGAGACACTGGCAAAGAGTCAAAGAGATGTGCATACAGGAACAAAGATGCACACATCCACAGATGCATAGGAAGAGTGACCAAGAGATGCCTGTGCAGACAAATGCAGAAGGGGGAGACAGTTGCAGGCATATACAGATGGGCAGACAGTGAGGCACAGATGTGTACAGATGCAGAGTAAGAGAGAAACAGAGATGTGAGTGCACACAGACACAGAGGAATAGTGCCTTGGGGATGGTTTATTATCCCATCCCATTTTTGGAGTCTTTGATCTGTTTTGTTTTGTGCCCAGGGGTAGTGGCTATCCCTGCCCCACTCCCTGCCCCAGCCCCTGCCCACCCCCCATCCTTCCTGGCTCTGGGGCTGTCGTGATGAAAGGAAGCTGAGCTGGGGTTTCCGGGGGGAGTTGGGGGCAGGGTGGGAGGCAACCCTTCCCTTTTTGGTGCAGGCTGTTCGACTGGACACATGCGGCCAGTATCTCTGACCAGGGATCCTGCTGTTTCTGTGAGTTTTGCCTGCTTCTTGTTGTTGGTGGTGGGTTTTTTTGGTTTTGTTTTTTGTTTGTTTTTTTTGCTTCGGCACTGTGACTGAGCTTGCCAGCTGGGCTTCTTTTGCTGCTCTGCTGTCAGGAAGCCCAGAGCCAGTGCGTGCCCCACCAGGACCCGGGAGGGCCCTCGTTTCCCACAGGGGGGCTGCCCTCATCCTCCACACAGCCCGGATCTGAAGGACCAGCCAGCACTGGTAAAACCAGAGCCTTTTACTGCGTTCAGGAGCCGGACTGCTACTGCCCAACCCCCACTGTACCTCCGCCATTGCTTCGGGTTTGTGCTACACTGTAGCTTTTCACCCTCTGCCTGCCAGGAGGTCCTGCCATTCCAGCTTGCTGCTTCCGAGAGTCCTGCTGGGGCACTGGGGTCGGCTGCCCCTGGGGAGCTTGTAAAGCAAGCACTTTTTCCATGCCTTCCTGTCTTGGTCAAGCCGCCATTACTGCGTGGTCCCCAAACTTGCACCAGTGCACCCCCTGCAGCCGCGGGGGAATCATCGCACCTGCCCTGCCCACCAGGAGCCACCAGCACCCCTGCTGGCTGTGACCATAGCTACACCAAAGGGGAAAGTGCCTGCAGCTGAGAAAGCTGTTATTGGGTTTCTGGTTCTATTTGTTGTCGCTACCATTGTTGTTGTTTGTTTGCCTTGTTATACATACTAATAAAGAACTGGTATTCCTTTTCCCATATCTTTGCCTGAAAGCCCCTTAATTTCAAAATTGTAGTAATTCGGAGGGAAGGGGATCATATTTTCCATTCCAAGGGAGGCTCCTGCCTTCCTTAGCAGACACCTGTCTTTCAAACCAAGACAAATAGAAACATGAGAGACAGAGAGGAGGAAAAGACAGAGACATGCACACACACATACACAGACTGGAGCACACAGATGCAAAGAGAAAAAGGAAGGCATACACACATGCAGAGGAATAGAGACAGAAGCACATGCACACAAATGCAGAGATATGTGCACATGCTCAGATGCGGAGAAAGAGATCAACAGTGACATACATGTGGACAGACCTAGTAGAAGAGAGACATAGACACCTTCATATACATAAAGAAAGAAGCAACTGCACATAGATGAGGTGGAAGAGAGATGCACTCAGACACAAAGACATGCACATGCACAGACGCAGAGATGGAGAAAAGGATATTAATGTGCAGAGAGACGCATATGGTAACCCTTTATGTTAGAGAATGTCTTGATTGTCTGGAGCTTGATAATGGTGCCAGTGGAGGTGAGTGTTTATGGGTAAGAATCTGGGGGAAGTCCAACAAGGCAGATATCCTGGTGAGAGTTTGTTATATACCATCCATCCAACCAGGATGAAAAGGCAAGCAAAATATTCTATAAGCAACTGGGAGAAGTCTCACAATCCCTGTCCTTTGTTCTCGTGGAGGGCTTCAACTTACCAGATGTCTACTGGAAATGCAACACAGCTGAGAGAGAACAGTCCAGAAGATTCCTAGAGTGTGTGGAAGAGAACTTCTTGACAAAACTGGTGGGTGAGCCAACCAGGGGAGATGCCCCACTGGACCTGTTGTTTGTGAACAGAGAAGGACTGGTCAGTGATGTGATGGCTGGACACCATCTTGAGCAAAGCAATCACGAAATGATAGTTTTCAATTCTCAGAGAAGTAAGGAAGGGGGGTCATGAGAACTGCCATGATGGGCTTCCAAAGGGCACGCTTTGGCCTGTTTAGAAGACTGGTTGAAAGAGTCCCTTGGGTGGCTGAACATTCTTCAAGAAGGAACTCTTAAAGATACAGGAGCAGGCTGTCCCCATGTGCTCAAAGACAAGCAGGTGGGGAAGAAGACAGGAGTGGCAGAACAGAGAGCTTTTGCTGGAACTCAGGGAGAAATAAAGAGTTTATAACCTCTGGAGAAAGGAGCAGGCAGTTCAGGAGGACTACAAGGATGTAATGAGAAAATTAGAAGGGCCAAAACACAACTAGAACTTAATCTGGCCACTGCTGTAAAAGACAACAAAAAGTGTTTCTACAAATACATTGGCAACAAAAGCAGGGCCAAGGAGAATCTCCATCCTTTACTGGATGTGGGGGGAAACAGTGACAAAGGATGAGGAAAAGGCTGAGGTACTTAATGCCTTCGTTACCTCAGTCTTAAATAGTAAGACCAGTTGTCTTCAAGGTACCCACCCCTGGGTTGTAAGAAAGAGATGAGGAACAGAATGAAGTCCCCATAATCCCGGAGGGAATGATCAGGGGCCTGCTATGCCACTTAGACCCACACAAGTCCATGGGGCCAGATGGGATCCACCCGAGAGTACTGAGGGAGCTGGCAGGAGTGCTCACTAAACCACTTTCAATAATTTACCAGCAGTCCTGGTCAACTAGGGAGGTCCCAGGTAACTGGAATTTAGCAAATGTGATGCCTATCTATAAGAAGAGTCAGAAGGAGAATCTGGGGAACAACAGGCCTGTCAGCCTGACCTTAGTGCTGGGGAAGGTTAAGGAGCAGATCATCTTGAGTTGCCATCATTCAACAGCTGCAGGACAACCAGGGGATCAGGCCCAAGCAGCATGGGTTTAGGAAAGGCAGGTCCTGCTTGACTAACCTGATCTCCTGTGACAGTGACCTGCTTAGTGGATGAAGGAAAGGCTGTGGGTGTTATCCACCTAGATTTTAGTAAAGCTTTTGAAGCAGTCTCCCAAAGCATTCTCGCAGAGAAAATGGCTTTCTATGGAGTAGAGGGGTGTACTCTTTGCTAGGTAAAAAAACTGTCTGGATGGCTGGGCCCACAGTGGTGGTGAATGGAGTTACATCCAGTTGACAGTCGGTTACAAATGGTGATCTCCAGGGCACAGTATTTGAGCCAGATCTATTTAATAGCATCATCAATGACCTGGACAAAGGGATCGAGTGCACCCTCAGTAAGTTTGCAGATGACACCAAGTTCGGTGGTAATGTCGATCTGCTTGAGGGTAGGAAGGCTCTGCAGAGGGATCTGGATGGGCTGGATTGGTGGGCAGAGGCCAATTGTATGAAGTTCAACAAGGCCAAATGCCAGGTCCTACACTTGGGTCACAACAACCCCATGCAGCACTACAAGTTTGGGGAAAAGTGGCTGAAAAACTGCCTAGAGAAAACGGACCTGGCAGTGCTGGTTGACAGCAGCTGAACATGAGCCAGCAGTGCACCCAGGTGGCCAAGAAGGCCAACGTCATCCTGGCTTCTATCAGAAACAGTGTAATGTCTCGGTTTANTCAGAAACAGTGTAGCCAGCAGGCTGAGGGAAGTGACTGTCCCCCTGTACTCAGCACTGGTGAGGCCACACCTCAAATACTGTTTTCTGATTTTTGCCCCTCTCTACAAGAAAGGCATTGAGCATGTCCAAAGAAGGGCAATGAAGCCAGTGAAAGGTCTGGAGCAGAACTCTATGAAAATTGCCTGAGAGAATTTGGGTTCTTTAGCCTGAAGAAATGGAGGCTATGGGAAGATCTTATTGCTTTGTACAACTACCTGAAAGGCGGTTGTAGTGAAGTGGATGTCGATCTCTTCTCCCAGGTAACAATTGACAGGACAATCGGAAATGGCCCCAAGTTGTGCCAGGGGAGGTTTAGATTAGATATTAGGAAAAAATTTTTCACAGAAGTGGTTTTCAAGCATTGGAACAGGCTGCCCAGGGAAGTGGTAGAGTCACCATTCCTGGAAGTTTTCAAAAAATGTGTGGATATGGCACCTGAGGACATGGTTTAGTCATGAACATGGTGGTGGTGGTGGATTGAGAGCTGGACTCGATCTTAGAGGTGTTTTCCAACCTTAGTGATTCTATGAGTCTATGTCGACTGAGATACAGAGGGAAATGAGCACAGACACAGAAGAAGAGAGAGAGATACATGCAGAATGAGACAGAAAGACATGGATACAGATGCAGTGGAAGAGAGAATGGTTCAGGTACACAGAGGGGGAGGGGGAGTGAGAGAGAGAGAAAGATGAATTGGAGTCAAAGGCAGCCAAGTAGTATGTTCCAATTGACATTGTCAACACATTTTTTCTCAGTCCTTTTGGGAGAAGAATGCAGACAACAGTTTGCTTTCCCATGGAAGGGTGTCAAACATACCGGGAATCAACTCCCCCATGTGTGGAAACAGTCCTGACATTTGTCATGAACTAATCCAAACTGCACTGGAACAGGGTGATGGCACTGAACATGTACAATACATCCATGACATGATCATGTGGGGCAACAAAGTAGAAGTGTTTTAGAAAGAAAAAAAACATAATGTAGATTTTTCTGAAAGCTGATTTCATCATTAAAAGAAGTAAGGTCAAGGGACCTACACAGGAGATCCAGTTCGTGGGAGTAAAATGGCAGGACGGATGTCATCATGTCCCCATGGATGAGATCAACAAAATAACAGAACTGGAACACTTAAGTCAGGGGCTACAAGGCTTTTCAGAAGAGATAGGCTGGGAAGGAGGGGCGGGGGTGCTGCCATCTATGTTAAGGAATGGATAGATTTGAAGAGCTGCCTCTGAGAAACAGCCACAAACAGGTTGAGAGCCTGTGTGCAAGAGCTCTCCATCTCCATGTATAAGAAATCAAGCAGGAGAGGTAGAAAACCTGCATGGCTGAGCAAGCATTTTCTCCTCAAACTGAGGAGTAAGAAGGAAATGCACACCAGTGGAAGCAGGGGCAGATGGCCTGGGGAGAGTACAGGGATACAGTTTGGATGTGTAGGGATGAAGTCAGGAAAGCCAAGGCCCAGATGAAACAGAACTTGGCAAGGAATGTGAAGAATAACAAGAAGGGATCCTGTAAGTACACAGGTTGGAAAAAAAAGGCCAAGGAGAGTGCACTCCCCAGATAAACGAGAAAGGAGAACTGGTAACAACAGGTATGGAGAAGGCTGAGGTACTCAACGAGTTCTTTGCCTCAGCAGTCAGGTTTCCTATGTCTCTCAAGTCTTTGAACCTCTAAGTGAGTGTTGGGGGAGGGAAATCCCTCCCACTGTAAGCAAAGAGCAGATTCAAGACCATTTGACGAAGCTGAACAGCCACAAGTCTATGGGGCCTGATGAGATGCATCCCAGGATCCTGAGGGAACTGCCCGATGTTGTTGCCAAGCCACTCTCCATCATATTTGAAAAGTCATGATGGTCAGGCAAAGTCCCCAGTGACTGGAAAAAGGGAAACATTCCTCCCATTTTAAAAAAGGGGAGAAAGGACGACCCAGGGAACTACAGACCACTGAGTCACCTCTGTGCCTGGGAAGATCATGGAGCAGACCTTCATGGAAGCAATGTTAAGGCATGTGCAAGAGAAGGAGGCGGTCCGAGACAGCCAGCACAGCTTCACTAAAGGCAGATCTTGCCTGACTAGTCAGGTGGCCTTCTATGATGGAGTGACTGCAACAGTCAAGGGAAGACCAACCAATGTCATCTACCTAGAGTCCTTTAAGGCTTTCAGCATGGTCCCACACAACATCCTTGTCTCCAAATTGGACAGACATGGGTTTGATATATGGACTGTTCAGTGGATAAGGAATTGGCTGTATGGATACAGCCAGAGAGTTGTAGTCAATGTGTCTATGTCCAGGTGGAGGCTAGTGATGAGTGATGTCCCTCAGGGCTTTGTTTTGGGACCAGTGGTCTTTAATATCTTTATCAATGACATAGACAGTGGGATTGAGTGCACCCTCAGCAAGTTTGCAGATGACACCGACCTGAGCAGTGCAGCTGACATGACAGAAGGAAGGGATGTCAGCCATAGGGACCTGGACAAGCTTGAGAATTGGGTCCATGAGAATCTCACAAGGTTTAAGTCCAAGTGCAAGGTGCTGCACCTGGGTTGGGGCATCCCAGACATGAGTACAGACTGAAAGAACTCATTGAGAACAGCTCTGTGGAGAAGGACTTGGGGGTCCCAGTTGATGAAAAGCTGGACATGAACCAACAGTGTGCACTTGCAGCCCAGAAGGCCAACCTCATCCTGGGCTGTATCAAAAGAGGTGTGGCCAGCAGGTTGAGGAAGGTGATTTTCCCCCTATACTCTGCCCTTGTGAGACCCCACCTGGAGTACTGCATCTCGCTCTGGGGTTCTCAGAACACAAGAAACATACTCCTGTTAGAGCAGGTCCAGAAGAGGGCCAGGAAGATGATCAAAAGGCTGGAACACCTCTCCTACAAAGACATACTGAGAGACCTGGGGCACTTCAGCCTGGAGAAGAGAAGGCTCCGTGAAGACCTAATTGCAGCCTTCCAGTATCTGAGGGGAGCCTACAAGAGGGCTGGAGAGGGACTTTTTACATAGGCAGATAGTGAAAGGACAAGGTGGGATGGTTTTAGACTAAAAGAGGGGAGATTTAGATTAGATGTTAGGAAGAAGCTCTTTACATAAAAGGTAGTGAGGCATTGGAACAGGTTGCTCAGAGAAGNCTGGAACAGATTGCCTAGAGAAATAGCAGATGTTCCAAATCTGGAAATGTTCAAGGCCAGTTTGGATGCGGCCCTGAGCAACCTGATTTAGTGGGTGGCATCATTGCCCATGGAGGGGGGGGGGGGATTGTAACTAGATGATCTTTAAGGTCCCTTCCAACACAAGTTATTCTGTGATTCTATACCAACTTTGTCTTTACTAGCTAACAAGAATGAAACACAGGCTTTCCTAGGGGTTCCAGAGAATGCATGTTTCAAGTTATAGTCAGCTTGTGAGTCCCTCTATTGAGTGACCCAGAAGAAGAAGCATTTTGAGTGGGTTCTTGAGCAATAACAGGCTTTTGAGAAGATCAAACCGGAAATAGATTGTGCAGTAGCTCTTGGGCTTGTCCAGACAGAAACAGCCATGCAAAATATACTCTACACTGCAGCTGGGGAGCAGGGTCTTACCTGGAGCCTCTGACAGAAAACATCAGGAGAAACTGGAAATCGACCTCAAGGGTTTTGGAGCTGGGGTTATTGAGAATCAGAAGCCCACTGCACTCCAACTGAAAGAGAGGTACTAGTAGCATATGAGGGGGTTCAAGTCACTTCAGAAGTTCTTGGTACAAAAGCATGTCTGCTCTTGGCACCACATTTGCCCATGCTACACTGGATGTTCAAAGGAAACATCCTTTCTAGGCATCACTCAATTGATGCCACATGGACTAAGTGGGTAGTGTTGATGGTGCAATGAGCTCAAATGGGGAATCCCAACCATACAAGAATGCTGAAAGAGCTGAAGACTGGCCAGAAGGCAGTGATTTTGGAGCATTACCTGAGGAGGTGATATGTGCCCAAGAGGCACAAACCATATAATAAGTTATCAGAAGATGAAAAGCATTATGCTCCATTTACTGATGAATCCTGTCATATTGTAGGCAACCATCAGAAGTGGAAAGTTACTGTGGGGAGTGCCACATGAAAAGTTGGAGAAGGCAAGTTTGAAGAAGTGAAAACCATCCAGATGACTCTAGAGAATGATGAATGAGAAAAGGAGGCATTACTCTATTTCTCTGCTGACTCATGAATGGTGGCAAATGCAATGGAAGCAGGTCAACTGGCAGTGCAGAGGCAAACCCATTTGAGATCCTGAACTGTGGGAAGTTATCACTCCTCAGGTAGAAAGCATTGCTTTAAAGCTACATCATGTAGATGCTCACATGCCTAAGAACTGTGACACTGAAGAACATCAAAACAATGAAGAGGTAGAGAAGACTGTAAAAATTGAAGTAGGTCAGATGGACTTAGACTGGGAGAATAAGGGGGAGTTATTTGTAGCTCAATGGGCCCACAAAACATCAGGACATGTAGGGAAAGAGGCAAGAAACACAGTGAGGTGCTGGAGTACGTCCAAAGAAGGACAACGAAGCTGGTGAATGGTCTAGAAAACAAGTCCTATGAGGAGCAGCTGAGGGAACTAGGGTTGCTTAGTCTGGAGAAAAGGAGGCTCAGGGGAGACCTTATTACTCTCTACAGCTATCTAAAAGAAGGATGTAGCCAGGTAGGTGTCAGTCTCTTTTCCCAGGTAACAATTGACAAGACAATAGGAAATGGCCCCAACTTGCACCAGGGGAGATTTAGTTGATATATTAGGGAAAATTTCTTCACAGGAAGGGTTGCCAAGCATTGGAACAGGCTGCCCAGGGAAGTGGTAGAGTAACCATCCCTGGAGGTATTTAAAAGTGTAGATGTGGCACTTGGGGACATGGCTTAGTGGTGAACTTGGCAGTGTTATATTAATGGTTGAACTCAGTGATCTTAAAGGTCTTTTCCAACCTAAATGATTCTATGATTCCTATATCCAGATCACAAATGGCCCAGCTTAAAATGCAACATACAGATGGGCTCATGATCAAGTGATGGACCCGGCCATGGAGGTCATCATGCAGGTCATCCATGAATGCAAAATATGCCACAAGCAAGCCACACAAGTAAGTCACAGATCACAGAATATTCTGACTTGAAAGGGACCCACAAGGATAATCAAGTCCAACTCTTAAGTGAATGGCTCATCTGGGGATTGAAGCTGTTGCCANGAATTACCTCACCACTTATGTCTCTAATTGGGGACTTTTGTCAGTTATGCTAATTTGCTAAACTTATAAAACTGTATTCACCCAATGCGGGGGTGGGCATTTGGGCATTTTCCATATCTGCCCCTTGGAAGCCTCCAATAAAGACCAGCCTTTATATTACCTCCTATACTAATATTATCTCGAAAGTGTGTTGTTTCATTTCTAGGTTCTTTAAGGCATCAAAGCCACAACCTTGGTGTTAGTAGCACCATGTTCTAACCAGCTGACCTAATCTCAAGTCTCTCTGGAATACAGAGAAATGGCTGGGTTTTGATGAGGCCTGGCAAATTGACTGTATTAGACTACTGCCATGAACGTGGTAAGGCAAGCACTATATACCATGGTAGAAGCAACTATCAGGGGGCTAAAAACACACCCTATAAACAATGCCACTACCCAAAACACCATCTCAGGCCTTGAAGGGGAAATTTTGTGGCAACATGGTACTGCAGAAAGAACTGAGTCAGACAATGGGACTCATTTCCAAAGTAGCCTCATAAACTCTTGGGCAAAGAAACATGGCATTGAGTGGATATATCACATCCCCTATCACCCACAAGCATCTGAAAAGATTGAGAGATATAGTGGACTGTTAAAAACTATGTTGAGACTGCTGATTGATGGGGCATGGAAGCACTGGGATACAAATTTAGCAGAAGCCACTTGACTGGTTAACACCAGAGGATCTGCTATCTGCCCTGGTCCTGCCCAAACAAAACCCCAACATACTGTGGGAGGAGATAAAGTTCCTGTAGTGCACACAGGGAAGTGGCTGAGAAAGTTGATGTGGATTTCTCCTCCCACGGGAAATGGTAAACCCATTCATGGGATTGTCTGTTCAAGGACCTGTGTGTACTTGGTGGGTAATGTAGAAGGATAGGGAGACATGGTGTGTGCCTCAAGGAGAATTAATCTTGGGGGAAAATAATTTGTGATATGAGTTGTGTGTTGTAGGAAGTAACGTAGCAGGGACTACCTGAACTGACAAAGAGTGAGCTTTGCAAGTAACCTGACAAGACCAGCAGTGACCCAAACCAAGCTGGTGTTGGTGCCCAGCAATTGATCATGCTACTTCTCCTGTCCTGAGCGACCACTTTGACAGATGGGACCCAAATCATAAGCTGTTCTTATGAACATTTCCGCAAGTGGTGGAGGCCCATGAAATGGGAAAATAATATCAAACTATCTGTTAAAGGAGAAAGGACAGTAGTTTATGAGAATGTATAAATTTGTATGTTGTATGTAAAGATGGTTTAATTATGTCATATAAGTTGCAAGTGTTGGCAGGAGGGAGCTTCAGGAATGTGAAACATACAATGGAATGATCAGAAGATATGTTAATGTTTCAAATTATGTGGAATGAGCATGATACAAATGGGATGGAATAAGCGGTGGAGATTGTACTGGTTTTGGCTAGGATGGAGTTAACTTTCTCCATAGCAGCCCTGGTAGTGATATACTTTGTATTGAGAGCTAGAATGATGTCGATAACATACCAGTGTTTTGGCTACTGCTGAGCAACATTCACCAAATATCCAGGCTGTCACTCTAAACCCTGACCCCATCAAAGGCTGGGCGTGGACAAGAGGTTGGAAGGGGACATAGCAGGGACAGCTGACACAAAGGGATATTCCATATGCTATGATGTCATGTTCAGAAATAAAAGCTGATAGAAAGGAGAAGGGGGCATTTGTTGTTAAGGTATTTGTCTTCCAAAGCAACCACTATGCATGCTGAGGCCCTATTTCCCAGTAAGTGGTTGGACAACACCTGCTGATGGGAAGTGTAGAATAATTTTTTTTAATTTGCTTCCATACATGGCCTTTGATTTCTTTCATTCAACTGCCTTTATCTAGACCCACAAGTTTTTCATCTTATTTTCTTCCCGTCCTTCTGAGGACAAGGGAGTGAGAGCAGCTTGGTGGGCATTTGGCAGCCAGCCAGCGTCAACCTACCAAACGTGCACATAGATGCAGAGGAAGAGAGACAGATAGATGTGTGTACAGACAGGCATGAAAAGACATGCACATACAGATGCCAAGGAAGAGACCAGGAGACTCAAATGCACACAGAGATGCACAGGTAGAGAGACAAAGGGATGTGCAGAGATGCAGAGGAAGAGCAGCAGAGATGCTTCTGCACACAGATGCAGAGGAAAGGAGACATGCACAGTACACACACTGAGAGTTGTGTGCATATGTAGACACAAAGAGATGGGCAGAGAGACAGAGTCATGCAATGTGCAGAGTAAGAGAGGCGGAGAGACATAGGTAGGCACATAGACAAAGATGCAGAGAAAGAGGCAGACGTGCATGCACATACATGGACTAGAGCACCTCTAGATACACCGCTTAGAGCCAGTATCCCAGCCCGGCAGTGGCTTCCAACCCAGCTCCTGAGTGGCCATATGACTGGAAGTCCCACCTGGGGGAAGGGCCCAGGAAGGCCAAGAAGTGTTTACAGCTGAGCACAAGGCAATCGGAGGTCTTGACCCTACCTCCTCTTGGAATAGCTATATGTGTGGTTTTGTNCTTTCTTTCTTTTTCTTTATCTTCTTCTAGTTTCATCTTCCCAGAATTTTTGAATAACTTAAAATTGAACGGGCTTAGAGTTTGCTAAGTTGAATAGGCCAGGTTAATGCTTTGGGAAGTGTTTTCTGTTGGTTGAATGCTGCACTAAAACTTTTGCCAAAGTTCTTTGATTTTCTAAAGTTGCCAGTAAAGTGTTTTTGTTGTTTCGACCTCTTGAGAATATCTTGTCAATATTTCTCGCATGCATCTAACTCAGAGTACATGAACAACTGTAAGCCCTTTTTAAAACCTCGTCAAGACAGTTGTTTGGGGCCTTGCAACCTGGTAGGCAGATAAGCACCACACAGCAACTTGTTCACTCCCCCAACAGTGGGATGGGGAAGAGAGTAGGAAGGCATATTTTGTCTGGCTGAGATGGAGTTCATTTCCCCATAGCAGCCCTCACAGTGCTGTGCTTTGTATTGGTAGCTGGAAAGGTGCTGAGAACACCCCAGTTTTTTGGCTACTTCTGAGCAGTGCTGGCACAGCATCAGTGCTGTCTCTCAACATTCCACCCAACAAGGGGCTGGGCGTGGGCAAGATCCTGGGAGGGGACGCAACCAGGACAGCTGACCCAAACTGACCAAAGGGATATTCCATATCATATGATGTCAGCTCAGCTATAAAAGCTAAGAAAAGGAGGAGGAAGGGGGGGCATTTGTTATTTACAGTATTTGCCTTCTTGACCAACCACTACCCATGCTGAAGCCCTGCCTCCAGGGGAGTGGCTGAACATCGCTTGCTGATGGGAAGTAGAGAATAAACTTTTTATTTCTCTTTGCCCATGTGTGCCCAAACTTTCACTTTTGCTTTAGCAAACTGTCTTATCTCAACCTACTACTAGTTTTCCATCTTATTTCCCTGTCTGGATGAGAAGGGGAAGTAATAGAGCAGCTTGGGGGGCACCTGGTGTCCAGTGAAGGTCAACCCACCACAGAAGGGTAAAAGTGTGAATGTTCATGGGTTAAATACAGTTTAAGAAGAAAAAAAAAAAAAAAAAAAAAAAAAAAAAAAAAAAAAAAAAAA
>VZSE01000787.1:0-16845 GCA_013398275.1 Promerops cafer | reverse complement strand
CCAAGTCCCGGTGTCCCCAAGTCCCAATGTCCCCAAGTCGTGGTGTCCGCATGTCCCAGTGTCTCCGTGTCCCAATGTCCCCGTGTCCCGGTGTCTCCGTGTCCCAATGTCCGCGTGTCCCGGTGTCTCCGTGTCCCAATGTCCGCATGTCCCGGTGTCCCCGTGTCCCGGTGTCCGCGTGTCCCGCTCAGAGCCCGTCCATCAGTGCCAGCAGGTCCTCGCCCTTCTCGGCGCTGCCCGGGCGCGGCTCCGCCACGTCCAGCTCGCCCAGGATGCGGGACAGCTCGGCCCGCCGCGCCGGCTCCTGCGGGACAGACACCGCGCTCAGCCGCCGCCGCTGCCCCCACGCTGCTACCGCGGCCGGGACTGGGCTGGACTGGGACGTGCCCCTTCTACACCCAAGCCGGCTAAAAACCTGGTCCGGTGTTTGTCAGGATTCAAGTTTTCTTAGTAAACATTCACCAGTTCCACTGTCTTGGCAGAAAATTGGCCGTTACTTAGTTACGAGCTTAAGTGAAATGGGAAAAAATGTATTTTTAAGTCCCCACTCTGGGTGAAACACGGTCCTTNACCTGGTCCGGTGTTTGTCAGGATTCAAGTTTTCTTAGTAAACATTCACCAGTTCCACTGTCTTGGCAGAAAATTGGCCGTTACTTAGTTACGAGCTTAAGTGAAATGGGAAAAAATGTATTTTTAAGTCCCCACTCTGGGTGAAACAAGGTCCTTACCAAGGCAGGGATGGTAAGAAGCAGTCATGTGAAACACGTTACGTACCTGTGTGGCTTCAATGTTGATAACCTTGTAGGACAGCTCCTCTGGTCTGCTCTGTGCAGCATGTCTTGATTAAAAACATGAAAAGAGTGGTTAATCCCATGAAGATGTATAAGGAAATGATAAAAATCAGACTTCATGAGGCTCCTGTAGGCACAAATGATGCTCAGAGGATGCTCACAGGGCCAGACTGGATGGGGCTTCAAGCAACCTGGTCTACTGGAAGGTGTCCCTTCCCATGGCAGAGTAGAATTAGAGGACCCTTAAGGTCCCTTCCAACTCAACCCATTCTGGAATTCTGTGAAGTTTGGACGATGCCTCTGTTCCTACTTGGCAAATTAACGTATTCACCCCAGTTTCCAGGCTTCTCCCTGTCCATTTATGTAAAGTGTAAAAGAGCAGGAATATTTCTGTAGCTGAGACTAAAAGCACATAGAAACATCCTGCTAAAATGGCTGAAGGCACGTTTCTGTCCAGTGGCTCCGGGAGCAAGGCTGCATCACAGGAAGCATCCTGGAGCAGGATAACAACGTGCTGGTCTGACCCTAAAGCTGTCGAGGCCCAGCTTTGGCCTCCAGGGCTCCTCACGGGGCACCCCAAACCCAAACCAAGAAGGACTCCAGCGTACTCCTCCTCCTCGTCGGTTGTGAACAGGTTCAGCCGAAATCCCGTCTCGCCACCAGCGGGTTTCTGGATGTCCAAACCTCCCAGCAGCCGGGCCAGGAAGTTCAGCTCTTCTTTAGCAAGAGGGTTGGGGGCTATGTTCTCCTGTAGGAAACAGCAATAGGTCTGTTGGGCAGTTACATGGGAGACTGGGGCTGCAGGGAGCTTTGATATTCCCTATATGTCCTTCATATATTTCTGATATTCCATACATGTCCTTCAGAGGGATATAAACACATTTCCCTGTTATTCCTGGGACAGACTGTGCAGATAACCAGTAATCACCAGCTCCACACTGGAAATGCTTGCTTGAATTTATAGACTCAGCACGAGATATTTTTCCAGCTAAACTGGACAGATGAGAAATTTGTAAAGCCAGCTTTCTGTTTTCTGAGGAGATTAAAAATGGAAGCAAGCACATCCTTGCACAAGCATGTGGATTCTTTGGGAAAATGTGCCCTTCCCCTGGCTTCAAAGGACTGGGGAGAATTGGCTGAGGCTCTGAGAACAAGAGAAAAGCTTCCCTGAACTTATCCTGCATCTATAGACTAAGAATTTGGCCAGTTTAAGCAGTGATAGGAACGGGACAACACTGACCTTTGCCTGGGATGCCAGGTTCTTGGATGATCCCGACGTGTGTGTCTCCACTGGCCGGGTCACGCTGTACCTAGAGGGAAAACACAGCTTGTTTGGGACAAGGGGCAGCAACCAGAGGCAGCAGCACAGGATGCAGAATTTCAGGATATTTTTCTGAAGACTGAACACTTGCAATGAGAAGTTCCAGCTCAGTGTGGTGCAATACTGAGGCAATAAGGCGTGTGAGGGACAAAGCTGTGAGAAGGAACACAGATCTCTTTGGATGCAAAATGTACATTAAGGCAAACATGGAGAACAGAGAGGATTTCTTGGCTGTGGTTACATTAAATCACATTTCACACAAGATGCAGCACCAGGTGAGAACACTCTTTCCTCGGCCCCACTGTGGACATAAATCAAAGTTTTGCTGTTTTCCACAGCTCTTTATACACTGGCCACACATGTCCTGGTGCAGGACAGCACCTTGTAACAAAGTCAACCTGATAATTAATAGCAAAAGAGGCCAAAACCACACCAGGCCGAAGACGTGCTTCTGAACAATCCATCAGCATTTGGTTCAGGTTTCTACATAGAACAAAAATTACTTACATATTTGTTCCAAGTTTGAGGACTCTGTCTCCATAAAGCTCAAAAGATCCTTCCCTTTGTGGAGTAACGTAATTCCCAGCAGTGGTGAACTCAGCCCTTTTAACTTCCACTCCTTTGTGATTGAATATCCTTAAAAACGAGGCATTATGGAAACATTTAGTAGCTTCAGTCCTGATTTCAGTGCCTAATTCCTCTGCTTTCTGCATGAGGGGAATAAAACTCTATTCTGTACATTGCTAGATGCCTCTCTTATGGGATAAATTACTAACAGCTAATTTATTGGGATGGAAAACTCCAAAAGCAGCTCAGCATTTCACTGCTGGGTGACTTAGTCCCACATCCTACCCTTTAAACAGTATTTACTGGAGGTTCAGCTATCCATGCAACAGGAATGGCAGTTTGAGCTGGATTCCTGAGCCCCCTGGCATGAAATGCTCCTCCCTGAGCAGCCCCACACGTGGCAGCAGCTCACCTGATGAGCCCTGGCACCTCCGTGCCCCACGGGACAGGCCCCGAGATTGGCAGCACGAAGTGACCATTGGAGTTCTGCACCTTGTCCTTCAGGAAGATGGACACCTGCAAAAGGACATCACAAACATCACACCCTGGGGAAATCCTCTGTGGACCCCCCCATCCAAATTCCCTGAAATCTGAGCTTGAGCCTCTCTGTCTACACTGGGGAAGGTTTCCCAGAGCTCTTGATGCGTGTACAGGGATGTATTTACAAAGCCAGTGATGTGGAATTGTGGTCCAGAGGATGGGCACACTGATCCAACACCAAAAAATTATATTAAAAACGATGTCCTGTTTGTGCACAAACTACTCCTGTTTGTGAGTGTGACAAATTTGTTTAGAGAACATCAAAACTGCACGCTCAGGTTTCCTATCAAGTTTCTTCTAAAAGGAAAAATGGATTTACCATTCAGCAAATCACACTAGTAGAGATTCCCTTTTTCAAAATATTGTAGAATCATTCAGCATTATTGCAGTATTGTGAAATTTGAGTGCAATTACAAGCAAGTCAAGATGACTGAAAAGCACAAGCAACAAACCCAAACCTGCAGTGTTTATAAGCAGGTCCCTTTGTAGTCCAGCCCCAAACTCCCTGTCATTCTCCCTGCCTAGGTGGATTGAGCTCTTACCCTGATGTGCATGTCCTGGAAGAAAACGAGAAGCGTTTGCCTGATGAGCTGGAATTCACCATCAGAGAGACAGTTGTAGGTCTGGAAAAGGAAAATCATCATGCATGGGTTTACAGGTGTGCCATGTCCCACCCAGGGAAAGAGGGAACAAGCAAGCACAGCTGAATATTCTGATCCACTTGCAGGGGGAGCAGAGATGCTCTGAGGGGGCTGCTGGTCATTATCAGTAATTATTGTCTGCCACTAAAAGTCTGATTTAATTTCTGCTGAAATCAGGCTGAATAAGCAATACATTGATTTAAACTGGGCCAGTAGAAAAACACCACTTGACTCACAGCCCTCTCCAACATAGTAATTCCTCTCTAAGATGTAAAAAAACCCCATAAAATCAAACCACAGTGTGTCCCACCCTTTTTCTGAGGACTCTTACTTCAATCAGCCTCCGGAAGGTCTCATCCACCTGGTTCAGAATGCCAGGGGAGTCGGAGATGAAATCTTTGATGGCATCCAGGTGGTTGAAGGTGACCAGCAGAATGTCCCTGGGCCGAGGGCACAGCAGCACCTGGTATTTGAAGGCCATAGTCATGAGGTCGTAGAGCTGCAAAGGAAGACGGAACGTTGGTCCTGTCACAGAGGAACCTCCCAGGCATGGAGGGAGGGATTCAGTCAGGCCAGCGCCTGCCTGTGGCACAAGGAACCATTTTAGCTTCGTTTCCTAGAAAAACAAGGCCTCTGCAGGCCCACCCCAGCCTTCCTGCTGGGTCCCCAACGTCACCAGGGCTCGGTGAGGTCACACCTCGAGTGCTGGGCCTGGTTCTTGGCCCCTCAGGGCAAGAGAGAGGGGCTGGAGCGTGTCCAGAGAAGGGAACAGAGCTGGGGAAGGGTCTGGAGCACCTGAAGCAGCTGAGGGGGCTCAGCCTGGAGCAAAGGAGGCTCAGGGGGCCCTTGTGGCTCTGCACAACTCCTGACAGGAGGGGACAGCCAGGGGGGTCGGGCTCTGCTCCAGGGAACAGGGACAGGAGGGGACAGAACGGCCTCAGGCTGGGCCAGGGGAGGGTCAAGCTGGACATCAGCAGGAATTTCTGCATGGAAATGCTGATTAAACACTGCCCAGGCTGCCCAGGTAGGTGGTGAAGTCCCCATCCCTGGAGATGTCCAAGGAATGACTGGATGTGTCCCTCAGTGCTCTGGGCTGGGTGACAAAGTGGGGACTGGACTGAGGTTGGACTCGACGCTCTTGGAGAGCTTTTCCAACCTCAGTGATTCTATGAATTTCAGCAGCCCTGACACCTGGGTGGAGGGCTCTCTGGTAATCCCATTCCTACCATTTTTTCCTAAATTGGCTGTGGATACACTGTTTGCAGGCAGTAATTCTAACACCTGCAGCTGCAAGAAAGTGGGTGTCAGTACAGAAATACAGACATTTATCCACACCCATAGAGGTGTATCTGGTCTGTGCAGCGTGTCTTGACTAAAAACATGAAAAGAGTGGTTAATCCCATGAAGATGTATAAGGAAATGAAAAAAGATATGTGTATCTTTTTAATATGTATGAAAACACCTGATAAACTGAAGGAATGCTTAGTGAACTTGTTCAAATCAAACGTTTAGCTGTTCAAGCAGAAATACTCAGTTCTGAAGCAGCTGATGGATTTTCTTGGCCATTTTCCCAAGGAAAGCTGTTCCAAAATGGTAAAGCCACGGGTTAATTATTGCAACAGAGGCTGGTGGAGGGCAGCTGGGCAGTGCAGCAGAGGCAGGCTGGGCAGCAGGACTGTTACCTTGTCCATGCTGGCCTGGTTCAGTCTCATGATGGAGGCGTGAGCCAGCCGGTCGTACACGGTGCGCAGGGCTTTCTTGGAATACAGGTCCTGGGGTTTGAACAGCTCCTCCATGAATTTTTTGTTGAACATGGTGGTGATGATGTCGTTCATAACTGCAAAGACAAAGAGGCTCTGGGGTTTGCTCCAGAACAGCGTGTTCCTGGTCCATCCCAGCTGCAAGGGTCACACCGGGGTTACCTGTGCAGAGCAGGGACAGAGCACAACAGCAGAGGGGGAACAGCACCTCTGGATCCAGCACTGCCTCAGGCCCACCTGGGCTGAGCCAGCTGATGTCCCCCAGGGCACAAATGCCACCTGAGCTGAAGGCAGCAGTCCCTGTTTCCCAGTGGGAATAAGGCTGGCTTTGCTGCCCTGGTTTTACAGCTGTGGTTGGCACTTTTCACTTTTATATAATGTTGCTTGTAGGCTGCTCTGGTGTGTTACTATCTAAAAAAGCTGCTGTTCTGCTTCCTAAGGAGAGTGTTTTGCACTGTGGTAGATCTTTGCAGATTGCAGCTGCCTGGCTGTGCCTGTTCCTCGACACCCTCTGACACCATCAGTCTGATTTTTTAACTTCTCAACAGAAGCTCCTGCAGGGCTCTCTGTAATCTTTATTCCAAATGGATTAACACTGGCAGGTATTTAATAAAGCATTTCTATCCCTGGGATCTATCTCAACCCATTCAGGGCTCTCACAGCTGGAATATCTGCAGGCCCTAGAGTTTCAAATGCAGAACTCCAAGCTTCCTTACTTGTGGTTCATTTTTTATGTGCAAATTTAGCCATGGAGCTGTTTTATTACTGAGGAGTTCTTAGAGCTCAGGAGTGCTGAGTGTGAGGGCTGTGCTCTGGTTATTGAGCTTTTAATGCAAACAAGATTGAAAACATTGTGCAGTGGTTCAAGCAGATGCAGCATCTGAGCTTTTGTGCTGGTTCTGCCACTTTTATTATCTCCCTCATACACTCTATCATCAATAAACATTTATTACTTTATCAAAAAAAAGGTAAATGAATTAGTCAGGTCACAGATTACTGTACAAGTGTGGATTTTCCTAAAATGATTGTTACAAAGCTCATAATGCCAGACAATTCTTGTGGATTAGAAAAATCTCAGAATAAATAATAATTGAAAAAAAAAAAAAAGGAAAAGGAGAAAAAGTGAACATACCGAGAGTGGTAGTGACCAATGGTTTGAATTATTGCCCTAATGATTCCCTGGGGGGTCAGACACCTGGCTTTTCACACCTGTCCTACACCAACAGACAAAACAAAGGTAATTTCCCTGTCACTTCATCTCAGAAGGACCCTGTAAGTTCTGCTCATGCTCGCCGAGCAAAAACCTGAGATTCAAGAGATTCATCTCCTCATTCCTCAGCACAGCCCTTGCTGCAGGCTCCTGTTCCAGGGCAGATTCCAGAGGGAAACTCTGCTGCTGCCCTGCAGCACCCGAGGGCTCAATCCCACCCTCGGGCTCCCTCCTAAAAAGATGAGCTTGGCTGAGGTTGGCAGGTGGGCACCTGCTCCTTTGGGATCACTCTGCCAGGTGTGACCACCAGCACAGGTGGGTAAAGCAGCTGGGATGGGAATGCCTTCGATCATCCCTGGAGTTCACCTGTCCAAACCCTGAGCAATGCATTAGATAAATCCTTAGAAAAACAGAATATACCCAATATTCCTGCATTTAAGCAGAAAAATGACCTGCACAATGCTCACACAATTACATGCTTGCATGAAAACAGTGGTAAAGAAACACAAATACCATTTTTGCAGGCAAGACCACCACCAGGATAAAAGGTTTTGATCCATTTATAGTCTTGGTTAAATTAACAGCTGATTTTTGAGGCCATATGATTTTAAGATTTTTTTTTTCACCGATTTACAGTCAAAGGGGCATTTAAGGACCAGGTGAGCATTACTGTTCCTTTGTGACACTGACTGAAGGCTGCAGGAACAGCCTCAGGTGTTCAGGCACGATGAGCCCCAGGTGTGCACGTGGGGGTTGGACTGGTGCATGCAGCCAGCAGTTACTGTACCTCGTTTCCTGTCCACATCTGTCCATTCATCTACACGAAGCATATAAAACAAAACAGCAGTTCAAGATGTAAGAACAAGAGTTGCAAGGAGAAGAAAAGAAATAGAAATAAATAAAAAAAAAAGCTAACTAACGGATTTTGTCTCTTCTCATCAGCATTCAGCACTGAATGAGAACCTCACCCTCCCCTTGGATAAAATCCTGCTGATTCAGTGCACATCAAATTTTATCCTTTGCATGAGCTTGGGTAGTTTTCAGCTGTATTTTGCACTTACAAGTAACCAACATTTGAGTGAACAGCTTTAAGCATCAACAAACACCTCAGTATGGATAAACCACATCTCAGTAAAATTAACACACAATTTTTTGGAAGAAAAAAAAAAAAATCCATGTGTGGACAAACTAAAACAGTCCAATTCTCCTGCTGAGATACTCCACCAAGAGTGAATTTAGCTAAAATCCTAAACTTGTCCCTGTATGAACAGCACTAAACTTCTGTCAGATCATTCCCTCATCAGGACACATATGAATAATTATGAATTGTACCCTCACAAACAATACAGTAATTACACAGTGAATCCTTTGTTGTTTAGCACTTCAGAAACAGGCAGAAGGGATAACAATACCAAGCTCATACCAACTTGATTTTTTATTAAAACATCACAGAGCTTCCTGAGGCACATTCCCCATGCCCTGACAGAGAGGTGCAAGGACTTGCAAAGCAAAGCTTTAATTTGAAGTGGTAAATACAGAGGTGCTTGGCTGTGAGCTGGAGTTCCGTGCCCAATGTGAAGGCACGAGGCTCTGTTTGTCCAAGGATTTTGGCCAAATCAGATTCTATAAAAGCCAGACAAGGGTTTCGGGAGCCGTATTGGTATTTGAATTTCACAAAATTGCACAAGACTTACAAATTCATCCCTGGAAACTCCTTCCCATTGCAAAGCCACCTGGTCTGCCCCAATCAGTCCAGGAGCTGGGCTGACATAACCAAATCCTGAGTTATTTTGAGTCCAAAAGTGCATTTCTGAAGCTTTAACCCCCGAACTGAGCACAGAAACACCGACACGGACTCCACTTTCTCCTTCTGTGTGAGAACCTCCCAAACCAACCTCAGCAACACCTTCGGGCTGTTCTTACCACAGGAACCTCACCGAGCTGATCAACCCACCGGGCTGCGCTTCCCGCCGGAGACCACAAGACACGGAGGGTTGATTTCTGTGATAATTACTGTGGTAATTACTGCGGTGGAGCCCTGAAATCGGGGCAAGGAAACTCCTGCCCCGGAGCGGCACTGACGCTCGCAGCATCCCCCGGTGACAGCACAGCGTGTCCCTGTGTGTCCCGGTGACAGAGGGAGAGGACAGAGTCTTAAACTGCACCAAGGGAAGTTTGGGTCAGAAGTTGGAAAATAATTCTTCACTGAAAGAGTGACTGGGCAATGGAATGGTTTGCCCAGGGAGGGGATGGAGTCACCATCCCTGGAGGTGTTTAGAAAGAGACTGGACGAGGCACTCGGTGCCAGGGTTTAGCTGATGAGGAGGTGTTAGGTCATAGGTTGGACTTGATGATTTTAAAGGTCTTTTCCAACCTGGTTCCTTCTGTGATTCTGTGGCATCCCGGGAACCGGCACGGCCGGGCGGAGCAGCCCGAGCCGCTGCTGGGGAGGCGGCAGCGGGGGCAGAGCCCTGTCCGGGGACACCGGCAGCGGCTCCCCGGCGCTCCGCTGGCACCGGGACGCCGGGAGCGGAGGGACCCGTGCGCGGCGCCCGCCCCACCGCTCACCTTTGCGCGCCTTCTCTCCGGGGATGCTCTGGGCGCGCAGCCGCTGGTCCAGGATGTAGAGCATCTCCCCGCCCAGGTTCAGGAACAGCAGCGGCAGCGTCCGCGCCGACATGGCCCCGGCACGNCGCATCCCGGTCTGAGTGTGCGCAACATCCCGGTCTGAGTGTGCGCATCGCCCCGATCCATGTGCGCATCCCGGTCTGAGTGTGCATTGTCCCGGTGCGTGTGTCCACATCCCGGTCTGAGTGTGCGCACATCCCGGTCTGAGTGTGTGCATTGTCACAACCCGTATTCGCATCATCCCGATCCGTGTGCACATTGTCCCAGTCCCTGTGTGGATCATCCCGGCGCACAAGCACGGCCCCAGCACGTGTGAAGAATGGTTTGGGTCGGAAAGGACCTTAAAGCCCATCCAGTGCCACCCCCTGCCATGGGCAGGGTCACCTTCCACTATCCCAGGTTGCCCCAAGCCCCATCCAGCCTGGCCTTGGACATTTCCAGGGATCCAGGGGCAGCCACAGCTTCTCTGGGCACCCTGTGCCAGGGCTTCTCAACCCTCACAGAGAAGAATTTATTCATAATGTCCAATCTAAATGTTTTAAGTTTCAGTTTATAAATATCTAAGAAAATGTGACAGCACAAACCTCTGGACTGGCTGTGCTGACAGGACACAGGCAGCCCTTGAGCTGTTCCCACTGACAGACCTGCAGAGTAATGCTGGAACCTGCAGGTCCTCTCAGAAATTAAACTTCTAAACCACTTAAACCACCCACTGCCTTTCCCAGGTGCTCAGAAGGGCACAGACCACACCACATGAGCAAAGAGGCTTGAGGTCTTTGGGCAGGTGTTTACTGTCAGCCTGGCTGTGCCACTACACAGGTGTCCCCTCCTGTGCCTGCTTCTCCTGCACCTGCTTCTCCTGCTGCTCCCGTGCAGCCCTTGCTCTCGCCTGCCACACTCTCCTCTGCTTCAGTCTCTCAGCTGCTTTCAGCTTCTGCTTCTCCTGGAACACCTGTGGAAGCAGAAGGGAGAGAGATAAAGCTGCCTGCAGAACTGCTCCCCAGGCTGTCTGCTGCAGGCAGAGCTGTTCCAGCAGGAGCCAGATCAAATCCTCCCTCTGTGCATTCCTTGCTCCAGGAATCATCTGAGATTATTCTGTTACAGTCAATCACTGAATCATTCAGGTTGGAAAAGACTTCTGAGACCACAGAATCCAACCTGTGAGCAATCCCCACCTTGTCAACCAGACCAGAGCACTGAGTGCCATGTCTAGTCATCCCTCAGACACCTTTGGTCCAGTCCTTTGGTTACAATTTAACTGGACTGAAATTTAGCATTTACAAACCTAAGGCACATCCAGCTTTTGGTTCTGCTCAGTTATACCAAGATCTACTGCACACAGCAGTTACACTCATATATTCTGAGCAAATCAGGGCAGACAGTGGGTGCACTCATGTTTCTGTTCCAAACTGCCATCAAATTATCTCACTTATCAATTCCCATACCAGCACTGAGAAAAAAGCTGGTTTGAATGTCACATTTTTGAGCAAACCAGCGGCCCAACCTAAAGTGCCTGAGCACAGTGTCAGTGCCCACGACATAAATGTCCCCCATGGAGCTCTTGGCTGAGCTACAGACAGGATCAAAGTCAAAGCCTGCCTTAGGAGGACTCGGCTATCAGTCATTTCTAATTTTACAGCGGGGTTTTCCCCTGTCCAGCCTGCTCCATACCTTGATGCACAAAGCCTTCTTGACCAGCCAGCGCTTGGTGACGTGGCGGGTGTAGCTCTGGGGGGGGCTGTACTGGATGCCCAGCTGTCTGCAGGTGTTCTCAAAGGTGCTGTAGTTGACCCGGCGCAGGTACCCCAGCATCTTCCTCCGCCGGTCCAGGTCCATCAGCAGGAACCGCCGGTTCCTCTTGTCCTGCAAAGCACCCAGTGAGTTACTGAGGACAGAGCAGATCTGGGCTGAAAGGGAACCATCAGGTTAAGGACACAGTCTTAGAACGACTTCTGTTGGCAGATGCTGTGAGAGTACATCAGGTCAGCACAAGCTGATCCAAGGAGATGTAATTTACTTTGCGCTGGAATTGATTTCTCCCTTCCATGGTTGCACCTTCACTGTCCCTGAAGACTGTTTTCAGCTTGTGTGCAGTTTCAGGCTGTGCCAAAGCTGCAGGGAAGGTCTTCTGGCTAAAATCTGCTTCTCTTGAAGTGTGCTGCTTCAGAATAACAGAAGCATTTACCTTGATTTTGCCAAAAATGAAATATGAAAATAATCTGTGACTTGGCTGTGACTGTCTGGCTGTTCTTTGGAAGGACACAAGCGTAGCCTGAGCCACACCAGTCAGGGCAATCCTTCACAGGAGACATCTCCCTGTCCTATACAAGTGATTTGTGTAAAAAACAGGCTTCAGCCAAGGAATCCCAAAAGGTCCAACTTCACTGCAACACTGGGTACAGCTTCTGGCTTGTAACAAAAAGCTCAATTCTGTTCTCTTGTACCCTTCAAGTTTTCATGAGTAACAATTATGCACTTCTTTCAAATGCAGTTATCAATGCATTTCCCACCTTTTGCCCTGCATAAAGAATATTTACTATCTGTTTTATGAACATAAATTCAGTCAAGATGTCTCAAATTTGGGCCTGAACCCAGGTAGCTGCAGGCAGGGGAGCGGGACATTCACACAGTGATGTCCACCAAACATTTCCACGAGCAGAACAAGCCCAGACTTTGCTCTTTGTTTATTCCTGCAGCTGCATTCATTAATTAGTGAAAACTAAGTGGTGAAGCCACATCTGCAGTGAGGAGAAATGGAGCTCAACTCTGCCCAAAGGAATCTGCTCAGCCGTTTCCTCCACCACAGTAACAAACCAGAACACAGACCAGAGTCGGCGAGAATCCAGCTGTGCCTGAGCCAGCAGCTGCCCACACTGGCACCAGGGAACAGCTGTAACTGTTTTATAAACCTCCTTGGGAAAGCCATAATCCCCAGGATTAAAATCCTTTCATTATAAACTGAGAAAACCACCTGAGCAGCTGTGGGCTCAGATCCCTGAGTTACCTTGGGATGCCTCTGGAGGTGCTCCTCGAGCGTGCGTATCCTGGCAGTCAAAATAGCAACTGCAAAGGACACAGAGAGAGAAGCTGTGTGAGAGCAGCAGCTTTCCCAGGTGATCCAGGATCATCTGCTTTGCCTCAAGCTGCCAGCTGAGCACTGCTGCCCCTGCAGGTACCCACAGCAGCACAGCAGGGACTGCCCATGGCAAAACGCTGTCCAAAGGAAACACTGTCCACAGCAAACACTGCCCACAGCAAAACACTGCCCACAGCAAACACTGCCCACAGCAAAACACTGCCCAAAAGAGCCCCTGCCCACAGCAAAACACTGCCCACAGCAAAACACTGCCCACAGCAAAACACTGCCCAAAAGAGCCCCTGCCCACAGCAAACACTGTCCACAGCAGCACCTGCCCACAGCAAACACTGCCCACAGCAAAACACTGCCCACAGCAAAACACTGCCCAAAAGAGCCCCTGCCCACAGCAAACACTGCCCACAGCAGCCCCTGCCCACAGCAAAACACTGCCCACAGCAAACACTTCCCACAGCAAAACACTGCCCACAGCAGCCCCTGCCCACAGCAAACACTGCCCACAGCACAGAGCACAACAAACAAGAACACACAACCTGCAGAGCTCTGCTGAATTAGAGGGTTAAGATTTTAGCAACACATCATATACATTTATCTGTGAATTTATTCCTCTTGCACTCATTCAATTCCCAGTGATGTGAGATTTATTTCACCTCATGGGATTTAAGCTCTGGGGGAGAAGACAGCAATAAAGTTTTTTTTTTTCCCAAGGGCAGCAGCCAGGTCTTTGGGATTTTGGGCTCTGGAGGGAGGGGCTGGTGGCATCCTGAGGAATTTAAGGGCTTTACTGATGACAAAGGAGTTGTCAGTGTTGGTCAGTGCAACATGACCTTTGTCCCTGCACTGTCCCCACTGTGCTTCAGCCACAGCTCTCTGATGCAGAGAAAGATTTGGGTTCAGTGGCTGAATTTGGTTCATTTTGGTAACAGCTGCAGCTCAGTGCTCCATGTCACAGAAGCACTCCATGCAGAATAATGCACACATTTGGAGGGAAGATGTGGAGCAGGAATCTGCACCCCAGCAGCCTCTGCAACACTTCCAGACCTGGAGCAGAGTCCTGCAGGGCATCCTGCAGGCCACCTGCCTCTCAGCAGCCCTCCTGGAGGAGACTCTCCTGAATTACACAGCAAATGGGAAGTGCTGGGGTGGGAACAGCTGAACAGAAGCAGAGATGTTTCATCTGCCAACAATACCCTCCCCTTTTTTAACTTGCCTTGCACCTCAAAGGAGCCATTGTCCTTGGGAGACCTCCTGACCTTCTCCACCAGCTGCTGTGTCTTTACCTTCATCTTCTCCTTCTGTGGGTCACAGAAAAGAGGTTGTCACTGTCTCAGAACATTAGAGGTCAGAGACACTCAGCTCTCTTCCCAAACACCCAGAAAAAGCCTTTGCAATTCAGACTTTTACTCAGTGCTTTTACTTCTTTTTAAGCTGAAGTGGCAAGCCTAGAGGAATGGCATAGAGATCTTTGTGCCACTTTCCTACCTGTTTGTTTTCTGGGCATATGGAAAGTAAAAATAACTTGAAGGACATCTGCTGCCCAGTGCAATGGTTTCTAGAACACAGGGGGTCAGCCACGAGCAGCAACAGAACAGTTCATTGCCCTGTCTCCCCTGAATACTTTCTCCTCTCATTTTAGTATATAATTGTTACCACTTCAGTGTGATAAATTTTAAGAGCAAACCAGACTTATCACTGTATTTCATCACCCCATATTTACAGTGACTTAAAAATACAGTAAGTGAAAGATATTTAACAATATAGACAAGCCTCACATGAAGGTGTTCATTAAATTTATTTTTTTTTCAAGCAAGCAGAACAACACTGACCTGACTTGCCATTTCCAGGGACAGCAGCCTTTTCACTACATCATCCACGCTGCAAGGACATGGCAAATTAGCTCATAAACTAGAAACAAGTCTATTTAACAACAGAAATTAACTCAGGCTCTCAGAGTCACTTTTCTCAGCTTTAATTTACTCTACAAATTCACAGGGACTCTCCTCCCCTCCCAAATCTGGCAGCCATAAACCAATGCTCACCTTCCTAAGCAAAATCATGGCTCAGATTACAGTATCGAGTAGTTTTGCTGCAAAAATATTTAATTTTAAAACTGGTTCCTTCAGAGAGCAGTGAAAGTCACAGTCAGGCCACTGGGGGCCCTCCCTGCACCACACACGAGCAGCTCTGCATCAGAGCACAACAGTGCTGAGCCCCAGAGCCCAAATCTGGCAGCAGCTGAATTCATGTTGAGCTGTTCAACGACACTCTCCATCACCTGAGCTCAAGACAGGCACAGATTATTTGCAAGATGACTGTTTCTAGTATTTCAAGATTATTTCCTCCTTTTTTTTTTTTCTTATGGACTACAAAGCCCACAGAGGATGTGGGCAACCAGCATTCCATCTCACATGGAGTGAACAATCAAGCCCTGACCACTGTCTGTGTCTGTAAATTTGACTTTCAAACTGACTTTGCAATTTCTGTGCCCACAGAGCATTAATAATTAATTAGTGAGCAGGTGACAGCTTCCACCTACCACAGTTATATGTAAAATACAAATCCCTGGAGAGAGCAGCCATTCCCTCTCCCTGTTCATACCTGTTCATTATTGGGAGATTGGCATAATCCTTCTTCAGCATGGTGGGAGGAAGGTCATCCAGATGGCTGGGGATGTCTACAGAGAGATAAACATTTGAGGAAGAGCAGGACAAAGTCAGAGCTCTGACCTTGCAAACCAGACCAGAGGAAACAAGTTCTGAAGGAAACTGGCTGTGTGCTCCAAACAAGAACAGAGCAGATCCAGCCAAGAGGGCAGGAACTGAGTGAAAAAAGCAGGTTCAGTCTCTTCCCTTCAGCACTCTGGATTTGCAATATGGTGTACATGTACTTACAACAACCCACCGAGCTCAGAGATCACAGAATACCAAAACAGTTTCTGCTGGAAGGGACCTTAAAGCCCATCTGATTCCACTCCCTGCCATGGCAGGGACACTTTGCACTGTCCCAGGCTGCTCCAAGCCCTGTCCAACCTGGCTTTGGACATTTCCAGGGATCCAGGGGCAGCCACAGCTGCTCTGGGCACCCTGTGCCAGGACCTCCCCACCCTCACAGATCTCCTGCTACTGACAGTTGTTCATTTCCCCACATTCAGGAGGAGAGGAATCTTCTGAGTAACTCCTGAGCTTGCAAGGAACTCTTTCTGCAATGATTTCTGTGCCGTGAGGGTACAGCTCTGAGCATGCCAACAGCAAAACATTTGGTCCCTTGGATCCTGACATACCTTTCCTCTTCTTTGCCACAGGTCTGGCGTAGCCCCTGGCTGCCTGGAGCACAGGACTGCAGGCTGGGTGGGAGAAACAGAAAGGTATCAGACTTGTGTGCACTTCTCCAGCTCTGTACACATCAAATACTGCTTGGTCTGCATGGGGTCAGAGCACTGGGACCCTGTGATCAGTGACCAGCAGGTGTTTAGTCCCGGGAGCGTGGGGTAGCTGAGCGTGGCTCTCACGTGGTGCTAAGACAAACCCAGCTGTGCTGCTTGGGAGCGAGCAAACGCCGAGGCCACAACAGCCTGCACACAGTGAGCAGAGTGAGGGCTCCCCGGGCACATGCGTTCACTTGGAGGGTTTAAACTGCTGAATTAACTGATGGATTAACTCAATCTCATTAGCGCCGTGGACGGGCTGCTCTGGACCACCCCAGTGTCAGAGCTCAGGGGCAGTGACACCTGGGGACAACCCGGGCACAACGTTTGTCTGATACAGCTCGGTACAGACGCGAATATTCACCGTCGGCCGGGACTTCGTCATTCTTTGACCTTTCAAGAACAAACTCTTCCAGCTGCTCTTTCAGGGCCCTGCTGCTGGGATCAGGACCTGCTTCAGGCCATTCGCCAGTGCGCGGCTCGGCCACCCCCGCTCGCCCCCGCTGTTCCGAGGGACCCCCAGCATCCTGCCCGCGACCCCCGGCTACTCCCAAGGTCACCCGGCCCCCTGTCTCGTTTCAGAACGGACAGACCACGAGGCAGGTGTGCGGCCCCCGGAGTGGCCCCCGGCCACCCCCGACTCCGAGACCGCCCCTTTCCCCGCACGCTCAGCTCCCACCGCGGCCCCGGTCGCTCCCCAGTTCCTCCAGCGGAGTCCGCTTCCCTTTCCACCCTCCCTCCCAGCGGCCTCCCGAGGCTCCCGTGCCCCTCACCGGGCTCTGCCCTGCCCAGCACGGCGGCCCCGGCGCGGGCCGGCCCGGCCAGGCCGCGGCCCAGCAGCGCCAGCATGGCCCGCGCTCACCGAC